>JAJONR010009004.1:0-34560 GCA_029582245.1 Solanum etuberosum
CTAAAATACAAAATAACCATAATAGAAAACATTAGTAATTTTCTTTACTAATTTTTTTTATTTCGATTGATGAATATATGGACAAACGATATACCTAACTAATTTAATTTAACGTGTTTTTCACGTAATTAGAATAAAAATTAACCATAAAGTAAATATTAGAAATCTTTCTCACTAATTCATTTAATTGATAACGTATCGATATATCATAAATTTAATGAAATATTTTGTACATGACTGAAATAAAATTAATCATAATAGAAAATATTAAAAATCTTCTTCGAACATACAAACAATTCATAAACCTAATGAAAAATAACGTGTTTTACACGTGATTAAAATACAAATAATCGTAATAAAAAATATTAGAATTTTTTGCCTAATTTATTTTTGCTTTGATTGGTGAACATATAAACAAGTCATAAAATTAACTGATTTAATGTGTTTTTCATGTTATTAGAAAAAGAAATAATCATAATAATAAATATTAAAAATAACATACTTTTTGACATTGTTTTTTTTTTTTTAACCCCAGGATAACCCGCTGCTGCTACAACCTCTGCCACAGCCTCTGTCCTTTGGGTGAGCACTCTGTGCGCACTGGGTAAACCCTCCACTGTGTAATAGCCTGCAAACCACACAGGGGATGTAAACTGTACTAGGCAAGCTCTATGCGACTGACTCGACTCAGAAGATATTGAGGGAGGATCGATCTCGGGTCATCCGTGTGGATAACCACCCTCCAAACCAATCTACCCAAAAAAAGAAAAAAAAATTATATTCCAAATGTCTATTTCAGTCATGTATTTTCAGTTCACTTTTAGTTGATAATAATACAAGAAAAGGAAACTGCTTTTTTCTTGTCCCTTCAAGTAACAAATCAAAATTAGATAGAAATATAAAGTACTAGGGGTATCTTTTTTCCCATACCAAAATTACTATATTTGAACATATAGAAATATATCGAAGAAATATTGGGAAGAGATGATTAGACAAGACATAACGTAGCTTATTGAGGATTTAATATTAGATAAGACTCTTAAGAGGGTATGGAGGTCCAGAATTAGAGTAGACGGTTAATAAGTAGAGTGTTGTTCAGAACCATATTTGAATTGTTATTATTACTCTGCTACATACTATCTTTGTCTTTATATAACATTATCATAATATAAGAACCTTACATCTATCATGTGAGAGGTAGAGAAGCGGTTCTCGATAGACCCTATCTTTGTCTTTATATAACATTTTCTCATATTATTTATGAGAACTTTAACTCTATCATGTGAGAGGTAAAGAGGCGGTTCTCAATAGACCCCATCTTTGTCTTTATATAACATTTTCTCATATTATTTATGAGAACCTTACCTCTATCATGTGAGAGGTAGAGAGACAGTTCTTGATACACTCTATCTTTGTCTTTATATAACATTTTCTCGAACCTTACCTCTATCGAGGTGGTTGTCGATAGACCTTCGGCTCAAGAAAAACGATAAGAGGGACATTTACTAAAAATCTACAACAGAATGCTCAGTTAATAACTTTACTATACACTATCATATGAAATTCTTCTTCATATAATAAAACACATACAAATATCCAGAAAAACAAATATGCTGGCTTTCTGCTAAGTATCAAAACACAAAACTTGTACCATCATCACCAACAAAAAAACGACGAAAACATATGGCGATGTCTCCCTGCCATTACAACTGAACGAGTACTCTCGGAGTATGACAGAAACCAAACAAAATTTACTCGAACATCTCATTTTCTACTATCGTTTACATAACATGTATTCGATTGCTCCTGCAAGTGCAATTTGTCGGGAAAAAAGACATCCTAGTTTATCTTCCTACAAGAACTTAGAAGAGAGAACGGAACATTATAAACATACTAGAACATTCTGCAGTTAATTCAAGTAGGAGTATCCTCTGCGCTCCCATCTTGTACGTCTTTCTGTAACTTATGGCGCTGGCACCAACACGAATACTGAGGGATGGGGCCTTCATCTCCTATGAACCACTCATGTTGAGAAACACTTTCGAGAGTTAGCCTTTGTGTTGGATCTGTGCAAAAGGACTTTTTGTTAGGAAAATAGGTGGAGAAATTAGTAGCTACCAACAACAACAACTCCCACAAGTGGGGACTGGGGAGGGTAGGAAGTACGCACGAGAGGTTGTTTCCGATACACTCTCGGCGAAGGATTGCAAGAAAAATATAACAACCAAATAGCAAGATACAAAGCAAATGAAGCAACAAACGCACCACACATAGAAGAATAGGAGACTAAGCAATTACCAAATAACATTACTAGTAGTGAGAAGAGGAAAAGAGAAGGCATTGTCATAAAATGGTAGGATCAAGATATCAAGCAGGACGAGAGACAAACCTTTGCAGAGGAGCCCCTCTAGTAAATTCTTCAGTAGCGGATTCATATCGTCAGGGAGAATGATGGGGTTATTTACTATCTGGAAAGACAAAATAAAGGCAGTTAGGAAAGCAGGAAAGACTAACGTCTATGTTGTACCTCAGATATACGATAAGACTCACACCTTGTCATATGTATCCTGGAGAGTTTCTCCTAGAAACGGGTATTTTCCCAAGATCATGCAATAAAGGGTAACACCAACCGCCCACGTGTCAGCACATTTTCCGTGATATCTATCTCCTATTAATAAAGAAGACAGAGAAAAAACCACTTCAATAACAACAACAACAAACTATGCCTTGGTCCCAAACTAGGGTCAGCTAAGTTTAACGATAATTTAGATGTCAGCATTCAACGAGGACGAGAAACTCTGACCTACACAGCATTCAGGAGCAGTGAAAACAGGAGTGCCAGGAGATCGACGAAGTTTATCATTATCATCCTACAAACAGGAATAGTTCCAACTAAAGTTAGTAATATACAGGAAAAAACAAACATAAAACGGAAACAACTTAAATTAACGCAATCACCACCAAACCCTTCAAGCCCCAAAAGTAGAGAACCAGTGAGTGCAAATACACAGAATTTCCCATCATTAGGACATTATTCCAACTAGGTGCGTCTAAACAAAGACTACCAACCTCTATTTATTTATTTTGAGAAAAAAAAACAAAGACAGCCAACCTCTATTTCTATTCATATACACATTCTTAGTCGTAAGATTATAAGTGACTAGGGCCGGAAATTCTAGAAAAAAAACATTGTTGAGCTTGGTCATACCTCAAAAACTTGGCTGACACTGAAATCGCCAATCTTCACCCTACCAGCAGCAGTCACTAAAAGATTGTCTGGCTTAATATCCCCGTGTATGATATTCTGCTCAACACAAAACAAGAAAGAACATAGGTAAAACACTATTCCGTGGATCGGGAATGTAAAGCAGTAAAGGTAAGGTGTCCGATAAGCGTAAAATTACTACTGATGCATATTTTCTTATGCCCAGCGGAGGCATTAAATTCTAAAGTTTCAAGTCCTAGTTTACTTGATAAAGCAAGTAATCCACATCCCATTGGGATTTCGCTGCTGCTAAAAGTACTACCTTTCCGCTTTATAGGAAAAGCAGATCACTCGATAAAAACAAAAAGCGCAAAAGAGCTCTAAAGGACTGATGGGGCTTTAAGCGCAAATAAAACATAAGTTTTAATGAAAAAAGGCACAAAGGGGATAAAAAATACAAATATATATATTTAGTCCATAAGCGACATGAAGCGCTCAACAGATTTTGATCCTCACTTTAGGGCTTAACACGAAGCGCCTTTCACAACACTGCACTCGATTCATTACAGTCCTATCTCAATGCTCATTAGGAAGGAAAAAGACATCAAAGGCACCCGAGCTCTAGCTAAACAACTAGCTGATGAAACAACCGGTAAAATGAAACAGATGTCATTTTGGTCTTCGATAAGTGAAAATCAAATAGCTACAGGCCCATATATTTCCTTTAAAAATGGGGAGAGGGAGGGAAAACATCTCCCTAAGCAGAAGATCATTGGTATTCAACAGCACAGACTGAAGGTCCATCTATCCTCTAGAAAGGGAGTCCAAGAAAATCCTGGTGACTCGGCTACATAAATTATCACATCACTGAAATAGATTCACATTGTCAATAAAGTCATCAAATGATTTTTTTTCACACGCCTTCCTATCTTAGTTTTACAGGAAATCGACGGTAAATACCTATCTTGACCAAGCAACTTATATTCATGACCTTACAACAACATACCCAGTATAGTCCCACGAGTGGAGTTTGGGGAGAATGAGGTGTACGCAGACCTTACCCCTCCCTACCTTTGTGGAGTAGGGAAGTTGTTTCCGATACACACTCGTCCCGAGAAATCATTTTTCGGAACAGTTTTGAAAAAATGTAAGAGTAAAAAACTGAGATGAAAGTATTGACCTTGCGAGTCTTCAGAAACTTGTTCTATCTTTTCTCTTTTTGCAAGAGCCGATTGTCCAACTATGATTACTTAACACTTTACTAAAGTGATTGAGATTTGTGAGTTATAGACTGATTGAGGACATGATCTAGAATCCTTGCATATAAGCATTAAAAGGTAACAATGTTGTCAAAACCGAAAAGCGCATCACCAGTTGGGGGTGCGAAGTGCAATTACAATGTTGGCTTTAGTAAAGAAACGCGCAATGAAGAAAAAAAAGTAATAAAATATGTGTGCAATATATAAAAATAATTCATAAATAAATAGATCCGAACGACTGGGACTTACATGAGAATGCAGATACATCAAGCCAGACACTATATCACGCAAGTACTGCCGTGCTTTATTTTCTTCAAGAACAGATGGGGGACCAGAATCCTCACAAACCCATTTTCCTTCCACGTACTCGAGAACTGTTTAATAAAGGGGGGGAAATGTTAGTTGACATTCATATAATTGAAGAAGCTGGACGACTCCACAAAAAAAGAAACTGGATAAGGCAGGTTATAATACCCATGTAGAAGTTATCTGTTTCTGGGTCATCAATCACCTCAATAAGATTAACTATATTGGGATGGCACACCATTTTCATGATCGAAACCTGCAAGTGACGAGAATTAACATTGACAAACTTCAGGACAGGAAAATAAAAATTCAGTGGACAAATAGCTAATGCTACAGGATAAATTTTGCGGATAACCCACAAAAGGAGGATTGAAACTCAAGGGAAGAAATAAAGGACATACCTCACGAAGAACATCACCCATAGCAGTTTCTGAAGGTGCCACCCGCAACTTTAATAAGTGAGTCTTGTGAAAGGCCTGCATTCAATAAAAACAAACGTTATCAATATTTGAAAACTTTAATCAAGCCTGTACACAATGACTAACAAGTAACAACACTAATTGTTCTTTGCGGACAAAATTGTCTGCGACTCTGTGTTAATGTCCACTTCCCTTTTCCGGCTGTTTCTCCACGACCCTAAATACAATTTTCCCTAGCATAGAGTAATTCAACTACCTAATGATCCCTTACATGTATGATGTATCTATGAATGAATTGGAATGGGCAGTCTGGTTGGTGATTATTCAAGAATATAACTCCAAAATCAACATCAGATACCCTAGATGCCAGTATAAATACAATAGCAAAAACCTAAATGGAATTCCATTAAGAATACTACAATGCAAAAAAACTCCTATCACTAAGTAAAGAAACAATAAGCTTCAAATCCCACTCTCAACATCTAGCGTTTAAACTTCATCAGAAAAGTAAAGAAACAATTTAGCTTTCTGATATGGGAATACCACTAGTACAGTTAACCTAAGTAAATATAGTGACCAAGTAAATTCCCCGATGCTAACTGGATATGTCAGAAATTTTACCTTAATGGCATAATGTTTTCCATCAGTGCAACTTCTATAAAGTACCTGTGCCATCCCAACGTGATCAGATGTCAACTTTTATCCCTCCAACCGAAAAAAAGAAAGAAAGATAACATTGATATCTTTGAGCTCACCACTTTACCGTAGCTACCAGCGCCAATTTTGTGTTCACGGACATATTCGTTAACCATCTTGTTCCCATCTTCATCCTGAATCGAAAAGTCAACAGAGGAAAAGAGTCAAGTTACACCTCCCCTTTTTTCCCCCTGATAAATCAAAACTAGTGATCCTTGTACAAACGTATGTCTGAGCCATCCATGTCTCAATTATATGAGTAGAGGATTTTCACAGCGAATGTAAGAAAGAGTTTTCCTGCTATTACCTCTGTGCGCACAACTTTGTGTGTTTCCTTGACGGGGATCTCCCTGCAAATTAACCCATTCTGAGCTCTTTCCATGAGAATCTCTTCAGAACGTTTAACCGGGCTGTGACACACTTCATCATCCTCACTACCAGTATCAATTATATCGCCACTATCAAATCCATCATCTTCGATTTCTTCAACCTCTTGTTGTAACAATGGTTCATGCGACCAGCTGTTTCCATATCCCCTATTAGGCCTAATTACCTTTTTTGGTTTTCTTGCAAAAGAGAATCCAAAACATCCACAGCACCCCATTTCTGTAACTTCATCAACAGAATGCATCATCACAGACATCCAAAACAACAGAAAATACGTTCCAGTAGAGTACACTAATATACAGCACAATCGAACAATTTGATTCAAGAACCTGAAAATTAGCATACACCTCTTATTAACTTCAATCAACTAGACAACAACAAAATGATAAGCCAAACCAGTGTTATCAAAAGCAAAAGGCAAAAAAAAAACTCTAAGGTCCAATGGGGCTTAAGTGCAAGGTGCAAATAAAGCATGGACTTTAATGAAAAAAGTCGCAGAGAGAAAAAAGTACAAATATATATGTTTAGTCCAAGACTAATAATTATAGGCATGAAAAACAAATATGTGAACAAGGAAATTGAAAAAGAATTACGATAAAGTGAAATATCAATTATTTAGTGTAGGCTCATTGGCATTGAAAATATGCCTTAGAACCTTGATAAAGACAATAAAGTGCACATTAAGCGAGGCGAAGCGCTCAACAAGTATTGAGTCTTGCTTCCTGGCTTAAGCGCACGTCTTTGATAACACTGAAACCAACATTCTCATATTCATTGGTTCAACAAAGCCGATAATAGGAAATATATAATGTATGTCAAAAACACATAATTGAAAACGAAAGCAGATAACAACCTTAAAAAGAGGAAAACGCTATTCGGGCATCCACCCGGGTTCAACTTTGTTATTCAATCGGATGCCATTCAGCAAAATGAAAGAAGCAGTTAATCAAACTGATTCCTGTGCGATTGAACCACGACATCATGAGAGTTCCAATTTATAATAACAACAGACAAGAGATCAATGTCAGGCCAGAATCTTCCATTCATCACCAGAGTTGGAGCCTCATCACACAAATGGATTACACCTCTGCCACAATTGAAAGAATCAACAAAAAGAAAGCACATTTGAGTATTGACCCACATATAGGAATCAAATTAACTCAAAATACCATAACATCAAAACCAAAAAAATACAATATTTTCCCTAGATTCTTCGTAGAACATCAAAACCATCAAAAAGGTTAATCATTCTTCTAACAATTTCCATAAAAACAATCAAAACCAATAAAAATACAATCTTTTTCCAAGATTCTTTGTAGGAAATCAAAACCATCAAGAGGTTCAATCATTCTCCTAACAACATCCATAAAAACAATCAAAACCAATTAAAATTACAATCTTTTTCCAAGATTCTTTGTAGGAAATCAAAACCATCAAAGGGTTCAATTATTCTCCAAACAATTTTCCAGAAAAACAATCAAAACCAATAAAAATACAATCTTTTTCCAAGATTCTTTGTAGGAAATCAAAAACCATCAAAAGGTTCAATCTTTCTCCTAACAATTGTTCATAAAAACAATCAAAACCAATAAAAATACAATATTTTCCCAAAATTCTTTGTAGAAAATCAGAACCATCAAAAGGATCTATCATTTGGATAACAATTTTTTCATAAAAATGATCAAAACCAATAAAAATACAATATTTTCCCAAGATTCTTTGTAGGAAATCAAAACCATCAAAGGGTTCAATCATTCTCCAAACAATTTTCCATAAAAACAATCAAAACCAATAAAAATACCATATATTTCCCAAGATTCTTTGTAGGAAATCGAAACCATCAAAGGGTTCAATTATTCTCCAACCAATTTTCCAGAAAAACAATCAAAACCAATAAAAATACAATCTTTTTCCAAGATTCTTCGTAGGAAATCAAAAACCATCAAAAGGTTCAATCCTTCTCCTAACAATTGTTCATAAAAACAATCAAAACCAATAAAAATACAATATTTTCCCAAAATTCTTTGTAGAAAATCAGAACCATCAAAAGGTTCTATCATTTGGATAACAATTTTTTCATAAAAATGATCAAAACCAATAAAAATACCATATATTTCCCAAGATTCTTTATAGGAAATCAAAACCATCAAAGGGTTCAATCATTCTCCAAACAATTTTCCAGAAAAACAATCAAAACCAATAAAAATACAATCTATTTCCAAGATTCTTAGTAGACAATCAAAACCATCAAAAGGTTCAATCATTCTCCTAACAATTGTTCATAAAAACACAATCTTTTTCCAAGATTCTTTGAAGAAAACCAAAATCATCAAAAGGTTCATCATTCTCCTAACAATTGTTCATAAAAACAATCAAAACTAATAAAAAACAATATTTTACCAATATTCTTTGTAGGAAATCAAAACCATCAAAAGGTTCATACATTCCCCTAACAATTGTTCATAAAAATACAATCTTTTTCCAAGATTCTTTGAAGGAAATCAAAATCATCAAAAGGTTCAATCTTTCTCCAAACAAACAATCAGAATCAATAAAAACACAATCTTTTTCCAAGATTCTTTCTGAAATAAAAACCCCATTACCTTAAAGTTGGGAAAGATCAATTCTTGCTCAACAAATTTGGCTGTTCAATGTTCTAAAAGCTTATAAACGGTACAGAAAATTTTGATGGGGGAGGAAAAAACAAGAAGAAAATGGTAAAGGAGCAAACTTTTAGGGATTGTTGAGATGGGAGTGGGTGGGTGGGTGGGGAGCAAGGGTCCGTAGAGGCTGTTGATGTGGCCAGGGTTGACTGTCACATATGCACTTTATGGAGTTTTATAAGCCTGCTCCCTGTTGCATTAGAAACTGTTTGGTTAAATACTATAGTATATTTCATTTTATTTTTTGATTTTTCATCTGATTAGACTTTAGAGTATATTGAGGTTAAATTAAATTTGAATTCGTATATTGAACTTATTTTGATGAATAGCTCTGTTTACATGATTTCTCTCTCATTTTTAAAGACTCAAACTTGAGATAAACTAATTAACGGTATAGAAATCCCGCCATAATTTGACACGTATTGGTTATATAGGTAAATTAGTTAATTTGTTCGCGTATCGTACACGGTTTGTAAACTAATTTTTAAAAATATAAAATTTGTCATGATGTTATAAGGTATATGAGTAAAAATAAATTATAAGCAGATATTACGAAATTTAAACAAATATAGTTTTACAATATTTTAGTGATTGTTTAATACGTCGGATAAAGTAAATATCTTATAATAAATTAGATATTAATTTATATTGTATCTAATTAAAGATATAATTTTATTCCTTGAAATTATTAATTCAGAAATTATAATCCTAAAATTATAATTTTACGATAATTTAATTTATATACCAAACGATCCCTTATATTCATAATATGTAGCACAATTCCTCACAAGTCACACATTTCCTTCTTTTTAATTTTTGTTCATAAATATTTATCACACACTACGATGTTATAGAGAATCGAAATATAATGACAATGTACAATAAAAAAATTCATATGAAAAAAATACACAAAATTATTCGAAATAATTACAGTTTTATCATATATATATATTTAAATGAATCAACTTATTTCATGATATTTACATGAAGTTTCTATTTAATAAAGTTCTCAAAGGAGCTTGTTATTCGAACCTAATATATAGTAGCCGTTTGTTCTTGCTTTTTGATCTTCAAATTTGAAGTTTTGATTTAAAATCTGGTTCGAAATCTTCGCTCATCTTAAAAGGAAGGCCTTTAAATCAGCTACCGAACCAAAGCATCCATAAAAAATTTCAATCAATGTGTGCTAATGATTTAATATATCCATCTTATAAAAGTTTGTATATAATAAATATACAAGTTTACATTAGAATTAATGAGTGCTCAAACACTCGATATGTTATATGTGGATCCACCCTTGTACACAACTTATGTTTGGTATATATGAAACAAAAAAATAAGTTTTTTCTCATTTAAGTAAAGATTTTTTTATATCGCAATGAATAACGATAAAATCTTTCATGGAAATTGTTTATTTCAAATGGGCCTCCACGTAAATTCAAATTAGTTCGAACTTTAACGTAAGTACAGACACCAGTGAAAAAACAAAAACAAAAAAAGTAAAAAAAAATCATTCCAAAAAAGATTTTTTTTTTTTCATTTTCAAGAAAGTGTGACGCAGGTGGCCGCCTCCTAGCCGCCAACAGATATTATCAGTGAAGCAAAAGCAAAATACTCACCAAATTCACCCTTTTTTTCCATACCCTTAAACTCCTTAGCCGCCATTGCTGTTTCAAGATTGTGTTTTTTTAGTACCCTTTTGTTGATTTTCATTGTTTCTTGATTTTGCAACTTGAAAAATGGTTGTGGGTGTTCTTGCTTTACAGGGATCTTTCAATGAACACATAGCAGGTACCCTTTTTGTGCTTTTGATTGTGTAGATGTTTTGTGTTTGTTTTGGTTTTTTCTTATGTGTTTTGGATTTTGATAGTTTTGAAAAGATTGGGAGTGAAAGGTGTGGAGGTGAGAAAGCCAGAGCAGTTGCTGAATGTTAGCTCCCTAATCATCCCTGGTGGAGAGAGCACTACCATGGCCAAGTTGGCTGAGCTCCACAATTTGGTAACTCTCTTATGGTCGTTTGGTTGAGTGTATAAGAATAATACTGAATACGGTGTATTAGTAATGTTGTGATTAGTTATGCTAAGGTTATTTTTTATCTCATTCCAATGTGTTCATTGTATTAGTAATACAATAGTTTGTCATGTATTAGATATACTGAATATGATGTATTAGTTATACATAGACTGAAAATACCAAACAGAGGATTGAATAATATCATGCCTAATACATGTATTATTTTACTCTTGTACATCCTACTAAACGACCCCTTTCTTGCTATTAATAGGTGAAAGACAGGGCTCCTTGGTCGTGTTGGTTATTTATTGATCAAGGGTTATGGGTGGAAAATTGAAATTTTAAGTTTGTCTTGTAATAAATGTGAGATTTAGCAACCACTAAGCGGTGTAGTGGTAAGGTTGTGTAAACACCACCTTGCTTAGAGGGATTACACTGGCTATGAATAATATGATGTTGTTGAAGCAGTGTTGTGGGATGGTTACTGTCACTCCACCCTTAACTAGCACGGTTTCTGATTCCAACATGAGAATGGAGAACCTTTCAATAGCAGTTCTTTATCCATTAGAGTGTCAGTGGCTTACATTTGAACCTTCGGGGTGGCTCAGATGGTTTGGCTTGTGACTTCCATAATGGAGGTCTTAAGTTTGAAACTCATTGCCTGCGACAGCAGGGGCTTGGCTTTTCGGGTCGAGCTCGTTGCACGGTGCTTGCCTAGTGCAGTTTACTTCTCCTGTGTGGTTTGAGGGCTATTGCATAGGAGTGCGGTATTACCCTGTGCGTGCCCAAAGGGTAGCGGCTGTGGGTTTCCTTGTCAACAAGAAAAGAAGAAGAAGTCTGTTAGATTTAGGGGAATTGTTGTGTTAGAGAATTCATATTACATTCCCCAACTAGTTTGAGATTGGGGATTAGTAGAGTGATTGCTTGTTGCCCACTGTTGAATTTGTTTTTGTGGAGCATCATGAGAAGTGCTAAGCATGAAAGGTTGAATTTTGCTAAGTTAAAGTTAGATATTCAGTAAAATATTACATAAAAGGATTGCATTTTGTG
This sequence comes from Solanum etuberosum, assembly GCA_029582245.1. Lineage (NCBI taxonomy): Eukaryota > Viridiplantae > Streptophyta > Magnoliopsida > Solanales > Solanaceae > Solanum > Solanum etuberosum. The sequence continues at coordinate 11,999 of JAJONR010009004.1, forward strand.
TTGAAATCCTACTCACACAGTGTGGCTTTTCTGTTAATTTTTGTCATTCATTTCTACTGTTATTACATAATAAAATTTGTGATTTCGCTAGTCGTGTGTTGTTGCATTGTTTCTTAGGGGTATCTTAGTATAAGTTTGGATGTACGGATGCATAATTGTACTAATTGGTGTTAGTTATTATGTTTGGTATAAATTTTGTCCATGTTAGCCTGATCGTGTTTCTAATTGCAGTTCCCTGCTCTGCGTGAGTTTGTTAAAATGGGGAAGCCAGTTTGGGGGACCTGTGCAGGGCTCATTTTCTTGGCAAATAAAGCCACTGGTGAGTGTTCAACTCCATATCTTGCTGTACAGTTTAGGGCAATCTTTGCAGTTTGCAGAGTCCTTGCTGCTTATCTTCTTAGTCATCTTATAATGCCAGATTTCGAGGTCGTATTTTTGTTTTTCCAAAAAACTATTTCACAGTCTATTTAATAGCCAATTTGCGTGTATGTAGGTTTGAAATTGGTATGCATTTTCTATTTATCATAGGAAGGGGAGCCTTCGTGTAACTGCTAAAGTTGCTATCATGTGACCAGGAGGTCACGGGTTCAAACCGTGGAAACAGCCTTCTGCAGAATTGCAGGGTAAGGCTGCGAACAATAGACCCTTGTGGTCCGGCCCTTCCCTGGACCCTGCACAAAGAGCTTTAGTGCACTGGGCTTCCCTGCCCTGCCCTACCCTTTCTATAAACCATAGGAATTGCATTCTACGAGTAAACAGAGCTTTAGTCAAGGATAATTGTCTCTTCCTTAAAGATCCCACATCCTTTCTATTCTTTGTTTTAATATCACATGAGAGCCATTTGATCTGGGCTTAACTCTACTTGATCAACAGCCTTCAGTCACCAGCCATCTGGCTTTCCACCTTGAGAAACAAATAATGTCATAATATAATCATCCTAATGGACTACGAGGTTGCATTTAAGGATATATGAGTAAAAATGTTAACTATATTAAATTTTCTCTAAAGTTGATATAGTATATATTTTTTGTTAAAAGATGAATTCTGAATATATTAGTACGATACAACTTATGTTTGTTAGTACTGGAGAATATTCTAATCTCTCCTCTGGTAGCATGTGAGGATCTATATTGGTTACATATTCTAATATAAGAGGGCATATACTTGTCACCAGTTCTGATCGATGATCCATTACTATGTATTTCTGTTATTTCTAGACTTTCTAGGGTAAGTAGTGGAGTTTGTTCCCCGCTTCCTTTGCTCCACTCGCACCAATCGAGAATTCGAGATAGAAAGAAAGATTGATTGGTGGGCCATTAAGCCTCCTATCACTCTCAAGGCAGATAATGGAAAGGTGTGCCAATATAGCATGCTTGTTTACTCATCCGATATAACTACTGGATGAGTGAATTATACTCAATAGAGAACAACATTTGTGAACTTTTATTTTTCATTCGTCTTGTCAAACTTTCACATTAAGCTTTTACTTGTAACGGTAAAGCATTGCCACATCTACTGATCTCAATAACATTAGGCAATTAATCTAAAGGCACCTATGAGTCTCACAAATTTTGAGAAGTTGTTGTCTCACCTTGGAGGTTGTTTAGGACACAGATTAGGTACTAGGTTAGTAGGTATTAGAGTGTTGTATTGCTTATCCTTCCATACTAGTAGTCGTAGTATTCGCCTGTAGATTCTTGTCCTTCGATTTCTGTTACTATATGTTGGCTCTTATTAGTATTCGCCTGTGGTTTCTTATCCTTCGATTTGTTTAGGACACACATTAGTGCACTAGTTTGTTGTAGTTATTGTACCTTTTTTCAGAATGCTTTGTCATGCTTTCTTAGTACTTTGCCATGATCTCTTCATTTCCGCTCTTTCTTTTTTTGATATGTTTTCCTTTAGCCAAGGGTCCATCGGAAACAAACTCTCTACATCCCAAGGTAGGGGTAAAGTTTGTGTTCACTCTACCCTCCCCAGACCCCACTCGTGGGATTACACTGGGTATGTTCTTGTTGTTGTATTAGTTTTGCTATATCTACTAATCTCAACAACATTAGGCAATTAATCTGAAGACACCTATGATTTCACAAATTTTGAGAATTTGTTGTTTCTCCTTTTTTTCGGGGTTATTAGTTTTGCTTCACTGTTCTAGTTACTTGTAGAGCACCCTCTCCACTTATCCAGCATAATATAAAGCTCACTTTGTCTGGACTAGTAATCACAAACTCTTTTTGATGAACCTTCTTACTATTTTTTACCATATTGAGGCGAGAGATCTTACACACATTTTGTGGCTTCTCTTCTCAGGGCAGAAAACCGGAGGACAGAAACTAATTGGAGGCCTTGATTGTACTGTACACCGTAACTTTTTTGGAAGCCAGGTAAACGAGTGGTTCCTCCTCAACATCTTAATAGATTAGCAAGAAAGGAAGAAATTCATTTGCATAGATAAGCAAACACTCGTACTATGTTTATTAGTTATTAGGGAGGCGGGGAACATTACCTTTATCAAAAAAAAGAAAAAAAGAAGAAGAGGGAGGCAGGGGTGAGCGAGGAACGCTTATGGGGTTTGTTTTCAAGTTAAAAACATTTTCTACATAAGGTTCCCGTCCCTTGAAAAGTAGCATGCAACCGAAGTAGTTAACGACTTAATGGTCTATCTATAACTAAGAGCTTTTGCAAACACCATAAGATAGATAGCCACACACATTTTTTATTTTTTTTGTATGATGATGGAGTTGTGGTTGTTATAGCAAACTAGTGAAGAAGTGCTCAATTTTGATGAATGAGTTGGAGTTGGTTTGTGTTATTAACTACAGTATGCTAATGTGGCTTTTTAATTGTCAAATTGAACAGATTCAAAGCTTTGAGACAGAACTTCCTATTCCTCAAGTTGTAGCTGAAGAAGGTGGTCCTCCAAGTTTTCGTGCTGTTTTCATCCGTGCTCCGGCAATCCTTGATGTAGGACCAGACGTTGAAGTATTGGCAGACATTCCTCTATCAGCCATAGAAACTATTAATTCCAATCCTGCTATTCAGAAGGAAGAGGTTTACTTTGTCCTTCTGTCCATCTAGTGTCCTAACTGCAATATAGATGTGCCTTATAAAAAATAAAGGCATAACACATAAACAAACTCTCAAACTTGGCCTCATCTGTGTCTTGTGGACATCTGACGTTTACGTGGCACATAATTTTGGAGGTGTCTAGATGATCATTTGTAAGTTGGAGTGTTCATCTGGCACAGTGGAGACGAGTTGAAGAGTCTAGATGTACATACTCAAAGTTAGAGTGCTTGCTTACCAACTGAGACCAAGTTTGAATGTATGTTTATATATTATGCCTTCCGTAAAAGTTGGTGCATGTGTAAAGAATTTTTGTTTTCTATCGCTTCTACGTGTCAAAAGATTACACTAGCGAGTAAGATTTGGTGGCCTGTTTTGCCATTGGAAAACAATGAATGTGATAACACACTAGTGCACTACAAGTTAGTTTACAAACTCTGATTAAACCAAGTCCAACTCGTCGTAAAGGAGGAACATTGATTACAATAAACTTAATTCTGGTGCATTAACGATATATTCTTCATCAGTTATCATAGTGCTACTTAATCTTTTGCTTTCCCGTTTGTTTAGAATATCAGCTCAGTGTGATATGATGTCTTTTGATGCTTCAGGATTCTACCGAGTCTGGAAAGAAAGTAATTGTTGCTGTAAAGCAAGGGAACTTACTAGCTACTGCTTTTCATCCCGAATTAACTGCAGATACCCGATGGTATGTTTCTTCTGCAACTAGTATGAATGTTATCTACTACCTCAGGGGCATTATGTACTACTATTATAACATCACTTTATTACGGACCCTGATATGGATCTAGTTATGGGATGCTGCAAAATGAAATCAGATGTTTTCTTCCTACGACCTATTGTGCTAGTTCGTTAAGAGAGAACCCATTTTTAACACATTAAGGGAGAGGGTGGTTTGTACGCAGTCTCATCTCCCTACCTTGAGAAGGTTGATAGCCTGTTTCCTATAGACCCTCGGCTCAAGTAACATCACTTTGTTTTGCAGGCACAGTTATTTCTTGAAGATGTTGCCTGAAATCGAAGAAGGAACTTCTGATATTGTGTCAACATCCACCTCAAATCAAAGCTTCGGAGCGCGTTCAATTATTGATTTTCCCATATACCAATAGCAGAAAAAAAAATTGCTTGAAAGAAATGCAGATCATATTAAAAGGTCAAATGACTGCTCATTGCCATTGTTATGTTTTTATTTTTGCTAATTTTCTTTTGCTTATCATACATTCTAAATGTTGTTCATGCTAAACATGAAATGTTGAATGCCATTCATTGTTGTACATAATAGTAAAGTATTTTCTCTCACACCCCTCATCCACAAATACAGCAATAATTACGCCTCAATCCCATACAAGGTGGGGTTCGCTAGTCCCTAACACCTATGTGTCAACGCAATGGAATCCCTTGTTTATTTTTCGTTACATTTGGGTGTGAACGAAATGCTTAGATGGACATGTTACAATGAAATATGATATGTATTAATAGGATTTATCATGAATTAACAAATTTTAGTTACGTGTCAGCCTATCGTAACTCTCCTTTATCCGGCTTTGAGACCGGCACACAAGTACTTCAAGTTGTTTCGACATCTTAGGACTTATAAATTTTGAGGACTTTATCGATTCAACTATATTGTAAAAGTTAATATTGTTGTTATGTTTGAAGGGAAAATGTTCAAATTTGTCCTTGTACGGTTTGAAAGTACTCGATTTCACCTTCTTCTATTGCATTTTTAGTCCACTCTTATTCTTGTCGTTGGCAAATTGTTTATATTCATTCAACATATAAAAGGTTTGGCTAAAACTATCGATTTTTCTGATCCTGTATGATAATATCATACATCTGTTTATGGATAGGTCTTACAACGAATACTTAATATTGGGTGAGAAATGAAAAGAAATAATCTACGTTTTACGTTAGCAAACAAGCCCCCTCCCCCCCCACAACCCAAACTCATCACATGGGGTGTATGGATTGGGGTTATTTTTAATATTGAAAAAAAGAAGTAGAAAAGAAGCAAATTATTTAATTGGAAGAGTAATTTAAAAGCATTAAGCTGCTGACTTTTGTAGCTTTTTAAGGATCTGAACCACAGCTTTTCAGATCTCAAAAAATAAAAATATGACTACTATATATGGTGTCATAATTATTAAATTTAAGGGTTAATTACATTTTTAGTTCCTTAATTATTGGTAATTTCTAATTCAATCCTTATAATATATGGTTAAATACATTTAACCTTTCATTACTCGAAATATGCACTTTTAATCCGTTTATTGAAAATATTCATAAATTTTTAGAATTATTAAATGTTTCATCATTTAATTACCCATTTATTGTGTTAAGTTTCCAGTGTTATTCTATATTTGAGGGTAACATATTCCTTACATAAAGGGACTAAAAGCGTATAATTTGATTAATTGAAGGTTAAATGTATTGAGTCGTATATTACAAAAACTAACATCAGAATTTAACAGTAACTGAGGGACTAAAGTGCTAATATCCCTAAAATTTAATTTTAAAAACTTTAGTCTAATAGTTTCATAATTATGTTAATTATATTATTTAATGTACTCTTAGTGCTTCTTAGATTTTTGAGATCCAATGCCATAAAATAAAATAATATTTGATACTACGTGATTTTTACGACCATTAATTTGCCTTTGACTTCCTTCCATGTGAAGTTATGTTGTATTTAAGTTTTTTTTTTTTTTTTTTCCTTTTGACATTCAAGAAAATTATTTCTTTATTATTACTTTAACAAATTTTATTTTCCAGTAGAGCACAATATTGTTTTTTACTTTAAATTTAGAAACTACTAGTTGATATGTGGTCGGCGCGAAAAAATTGATTTATATTTTTCTTTTTCAGTTTAACCACTCGATATTTGAAGCCTATTGGTCTGGCTAAATCAGATTTATATTGACCAACTAAGGAGAGGTGAGGCTGGAGAAATGTGGCAAATTTCGCTTTTCGAGTCGCTAATTAGAATTTTACCACGGATTCAATGCACAAATTTGCTATATTTAGTGGTTTGTTAACGTGAAAATAAAATTTAGACAAAAATATCCTGAAACATGAAAAATCTCCATTTTTTCTACTAGAGTTCGAACATTTATCAATTCGAACTCCGGAATTTCAAAAAGAGTTTGAACTACATTTGTAACTCCATGAATTTTTCGAACTCAATCACATATTGTGCTAGAGTTCGAGTTACCAAAGCTTCGAACTCTAGAACCCTATGCTATAGAATTGTTCACTAAAAGATAACTTCATTCTCAGAGTTCAAACTTAACAGTTTTGATTAAGAATAAATGGATACTTATCACTCGAGCACGATCTTTAACGGTGTATGAAATAATTCCAAATGAAAAACTAATGTCACAATCACTAAAAGCACAAAGGTATTATTGAACAATTGTACATTAAGCAAGTGCTGGTCATGCATAAACAAGTTTTTAGAATGTTTCCATAGTCAAAGATTTGTCTTCAAATGAACTCTTATATGTTACTTGTTTTTCTTCTCTAATTTGGAACCTTTATACAATAAAGTTTTATTTGAATGTTTGCATAAGAAAAAAAAGTAATCCAATACAAAGTTTCACATCTAAAACAATGTTCTATTTGGAATATATAAATAATTATAATCTATAACATTTGACCTCTAGTACTCCTTCATATCCATTTTAGTTATCGTGCTTACTAAAAATAATTGACCCAAAATAGTTGTCATTAAAAAAAAAATCAAGAATATTACATTACTTGTTAATTTTCTTTTAGTTGATTTTTTCTTAAGGGATGTGTAAAAGAAAAATATGACAAGTAAAATAGATTGGAGGGATCATAGTATAAATCTACCAGAGAAAAATATTGAAAACACCTCTGAAGTTGGCGCAAATTATTAGTTTCGTCTTCGAACTATTGACAGCCTTAAAAACACTTCACTACTTGACTAACTAAACTTAGATACACCCTGATCTGCCACATGACATAGTAAGTAATCTCAATTAACTCTTGTAGGAGCATGGATCTCTTCATAAAAAGCCGAGAGAAGTGTTGGAAACACTCCTAAACTTGGCAAGAATTTAAGGGTGTATTATTTCACTCATGTTGCAAGATCATGGGTGTATTTAAGTTCAGTTAGTCAAGTAAATGAATGTTTTTAAAACTGTCAATAATTCAGGGATGAAACTAACAATTCGCATGAGGTTCATCTGAACTAATATTACTTTCAATGCGTAGCATAAATTTCTGTGTAAAATCTACTGAAATCGCGACCTCATAGAGCTTAAATCCTAAATACGCCCCTGTTAATCTTGTACTAATTATATCTATATCCACCATTCATTTGGTCAAACTCATACCACACTGCATATTGTGCAACATTAGTTGTTTCATCATGTGCATGAAGCTAAAAACCCCATGAATTAAGCCTTACTTTAAGTCCCAACACCAATTTCTAAACATATATATAACAACCCTATCAACTCTTGTTCCATCCATAAGTGTTATTTTTCTGTCTAAATAGAAAACAAACAAACAAAAAACAGAAAAAATATCAACAGTCATAGTAGAGATGGATAAGAGAAACTTGTGCCTAATACTGACTCTGCTCCTCTTATCCATCTTTTCACAAGTAACCATTGCTGATCAACCAGAAGGCAAAGGTAAGGAGGTGAATGCAGTTGCTCCGAATCCCGGTTATGTTGCATTGGATCCATTGCCAGGTACGGGGCAAGAACGTGCGTTCTGCACCATTCCGGGAGTTTGTTACTACAGAACTCTTACCTGTCCAACAGAGTGTCCTCAAAGGAAGCCTAAACAGAACAAGAAGCAAAAGGGATGCTATATTGATTGCAGCAGCAAGTGTGAAGCAACTTGCAAGTGTAAGCACTATATGCTCATTCTCTTTAGTTTTAGACCACAAAGTTTAAAAGTGTTCTTTACTTTCTTAAACTCCGTGCCAAAGTCAAAACAAGACAAACAAATTGAAACAGAGGGAGTATTACATATCTTCTAGTTTTGCAAGAGACACTAGTGTAATACAAGTAGGCTTCTCAAGCATCACACTAAATGGATTTAAGTTATATATACTGGGATACAGATTTTTCATCCTATCAGCTACGTTGCTTGGACTCTCCAAAAATGTTACCGCACCACACCTGTCGGACCTTCAAAAAATAGTGCTCCGACATGCACCCGAAAACATTTTGAAGAGTTTGAGCAACATAGCCTATCCATGCATTTGAAGAGTGTGGTAGCAAGTTAGTCACCATTTTTACACCGTCAATGCACGGAGTGTAAAGTTTGTCTAAATGAACGTATGAAACGACACAAGTATACTGTAGGACAAACTTGATACTGTTAAATGACACTGTTTTCTTGATGACCCTCTAAATGAACTCAAAGTTTTCACTTCTTTGACAGGGAGACTACCTAGGTGTGATGGTTATGGTGCTCTATGCTACGATCCGAGATTTGTGGGTGGTGACGGGGTGATGTTCTACTTCCATGGTGCAAAGGAAACCGACTTTGCCATTGTCTCAGATGACAACCTCCACATTAATGCACATCTAATTGGGACACGACCACAAGGAAGGAAGCGCGACTATACATGGGTTCAAACATTGTCAGTCATGTTTGACACCCATACATTAGTTGTAGGAGCAACGAAAGTGTCACATTGGGATGATAAGGTTGATGCTCTTATTGTACAGTGGAACGGTGAGACAGTTAATGTCCCAACAGATGGAGATGGAGAATGGAGTGTTAACACTGCTGAGAGAGCAGTCATGGTCGAAAGGACAGATGATCTTAACAGTGTGAGGGTCACAGTTTCCGGACTGTTGCAATTAGATATGAAGGTAGTCCCCATTGGAGAAAAAGAAAACAAGGTTCACAACTATCAGCTACCAGCAGATGATGCTTTTGCTCACTTAGAGACACAATTTAAGTTTTTCAATCTATCTAAAGACGTCGAAGGAATTCTTGGCAAGACTTACCAGCCGGGATATGTTAGTCCAGTCAAGAGAGGGGTGCCGATGCCAATCATGGGCGGGGAAGACAAGTATCAGACACCATCACTCCATTCAGCTATCTGCAAGAAATGCAGGTTCCAAAGACCCTCAAGTGTGGCCTCAGCTTGATAATCTTGATAAAGATATTAACCAATAAGCGTATTGTGTATTGACTAAAATATTGCTATTAATCTGATTGTATTTGGATGTGTTACTAAATATGTGAATAAAGGATGCGAAAATTACGCAGAAATTTTCGAGTTTACTATGATATATCAACTATGAATGTGGCCTATACTCTGCTTGATGGAAACATCCATGAGGCAACTTTTTTCTAAACTATAATCTCATCAAGTTGGAGAGCAAAGCAAAAGTATTGAAGCTTTTTTGCTTTTATTATAATCTCATCAAGTTGGCGAGGAAGCCAAAGTGTTCATCCTCTCCGAGACGTATAAGTAGCTAAGCACTATATTTCTGAAGCTGTAACTTAGTAATAGTTTATCTGACCTTCTACCACTTTTACACTTAGGAATGTGCCTTCTCGGTCCATTAGTTCCGTGAGGCATCATGTACAGGAAGCTTCTACAGCTAAACTTTTTGCGACTCCTTTACATGGCTCACCAAATACATTTATTGAAACTCCAAGACTACAGCTTTTTAATCCAATGCAAGCCTGCAAAGATGGTTAAATTGAAATTGGTTAGAGATATTTCAAACTGGATCTACCAGTTTAATTTTTATTGAGTGACGGGTCAACAACACACTTAAAGTATCCCAGTTTTTTTGAGTTTCCTACCCGGACTATTAGATGTTCACTTTTCGTACTTGAACGATCATCAACTATTTATCAAAACACATTTCAACTATCAATTCTCTTTTCCTACCTGAACTATCACCATCGTTCAGGTAGGAAAAGGGAGCAACTGATAGTTGAGGTGTGTTTCAATAAATATTTGGTGATAGTTCAGTTAAAAACTCGCACATATGATAATTCAAGTATGAAACTCAAAAAACTAGGATACTTAAGATCAAATAAAATGGATCTAACCTTCTTTACAATTGAAAGAGCATTGCTGCTACTGCATCGACCATGGATAAAGCTTCCGCATTTTCCTTGAGGAGTGCCAAAGCTTGCAAATTTGATTGAAGAGATGACTTGATTAGGATGAGGGCACTCAAGAGATAGAGTTGGCCCTGATTTCTTTCGTGCATCGTCTTCCGAAGCCCACATATCAATAGGAAGTGGATGAGCCTCAGATATTCTTGAGCATACACTTTGTATCTCTCTTGTTGCAAATGACAGCTTCGTAGGATCCCCGCCCATTTCCTCAAACAACACTAAGACATTTCCACTGGATTTCAGCCATGAACGAGGAACGTGGTATCTACAAAGTTTATATACGAAAGTTACATTCAAGATTGCTTAACTAGCATTGATATACCGAAACATTTCACCAGATACTCTCTGAAAACTTTTAAATACTTGAGATGTACTAAATACTTACAGCAGCTGGGATGGTTTTCCACAATTTTTGAGACATTTGTTAGCATTGTATCCTCCTCTATAATTGCAGGGGTCAGTACAACCGGTATTTGGTGCAGTATAGGTTGGCCAAAATCGACCAATGCTTTGCCCATTCACCCATGCCTCGCCCTTCCCCATTCCAGTAAAATCCATCGAAAGAGGGGTATCACCAGCAGGAGCATCAAAACTTGCCTAAATGAACAAAACTTCTAGTTTAGTTATTGACTAATCGAAAGATTTGGACAACTGTTACCTTAGGATAGGTACAGGCACAAGTACATGAACATACAAAGAATAAGATATATCAGTCCATTATAAGAGGCATATTGCGAACATACCAGACCAACTGTCATGAAAAGAATCCCTAGTTCTTTTATTGTCAACCTACTTTCAAGTAAAATATAGGAGCAGAAACGAGTATTTTGATAATATTGCTCCATGGTGTGTTCTTTTGATTTGAGTTCATCAACATTAGCCTATTATAACTCGTAAACGTTAGGAACTTTGGCAAATCCGTTCTGATTCTATTAGCAAATCTGTCTGGAACATTTGTGGCCTATTCATTCCATCAAATAAAATCTTCAAACAAGGTTACATAACTGATGTGCAGCAACAACAACATACCCAGCGTAAACTCACAAGTGGGGTCTGGGGAGGGTAGAGTGTACGCAGACCTTACCCCTACCTTGGGAGGTAGAGAGGCTGCTTCCGGTAGACCCTCGGCTTAAGGAAAAACATATCAAAACATATCGAAAAAAAGCAAATGTCGAAATGTTCACATTTATCCTTAAATTGCACACATCTGGGACACATATTACCTTATACCATATTAATGGTTGGTTTGTAGGCAATTCAGTTTGTGACTTCCAAAGTGTAGAACCTCCGTTAGATAAGCCCAATTCTTCTCCTTTCAATCCAACCTGACCGACAAAGTACACATGATAGGCAAAGTCAATATGATTATCCTTCAGAATTAAAAACCTTATGCTACCAGAGATTTGTCGAAAATATAGAAGGAAATGAAAGATCGAAAATGGAATGAAATCCTATGGACCTATTAACTTAACCTGATATGTCCACTGATTCGAGGAAAGATCAGTAGTAGAGCCATTTTTGAAACCTTTCAATTGCACTGGGCCGGTAATTCCTGCTCCCTTGAGATCAAAGAATGCTCCGTAGTTCTAGATTCAATACCAGGTGTGTATTAGAATGACACTTCTAAAATGGAAGTTATAACAATGTGAAGTTCTTCATAGATAGTAAGAGTTAATAATCAGGGACCAAAAGAATATATGGCAGGTAACAAATCTTTGATACGAAATGATGGGATAAACCAAAATTCAAACCTGAAGTCCCACAGTCGCACTCAACAGGTCGATTTTGTTTTCTCCAGGCACAAGGGTGACTGGAACTTCAATTGTAAAGTTAGAATGTCCACTGTTGCCTTTTCCACTTCCTACAAACAATCACAAAGTTTATGCAAAATGTTAAGCATTGTAAGAACAACTTGTCACAGTAAAACTTACTTTAAAGGGAAGTGAAAATCATATATAGTGCCTATTCCACTATCTATTGCTCCAACAAGGATGAATTATCTGCTGATTTCAGCAACCACAAGAGAAATGCTAAATACAATATCACCACTTAACATGCTTAGGCTACTTTTTTTGCTTTGGCACCTTAAATAGTCTTACTATAAATCATTGCAGTACACTTAAATAGCTCAAGACAGTATCTTCTCATTGTTTTGGGTAACTAATAGGTAGTCATCAAGCATCATTTATTTCCGTTACCTGATAGCTTTCCATTAATGTAAGCATGAAGAACATGGCCAAGTGTTTTCACATGAAGTACCGTTGCAGATCCATCTTGAAGGAAAGGCTCATCATTTTTTATATTGACACTGGAAAAAATTAGAATTGATGTAAGAGAAGTGAACTTCAGAGCAGATAACGATCATGCGCAAACAGAGAACACTAATTATTCTCATAAAATGCTGCTGATTAGAAACTATAAAAGTGGATCTGATGCAATTAGCTGTAGTATTTTCCTGTTTTTACCTCAGGGAGTACCAGAGATAATCGCTTTTATCAGCTGTAGTATTTATCTGTTCCACCAACCCCATTCTTGTGAATGCATTTTTACTTGAGATGCCTACAGGCTCATTAACTGAAGTCCAACCTGATAGGGATGCGCCAGATGCATCAGCTTCCGAAGACTGAGTAACAAATGTTGAGATGGTTGATACAGAATTAATCTGTCACGGAGAAATGTAAAACCATTAGCTTGAGCTGCAACAAGCACATATCAATGATTCAAACTAGAAAAGATTATGAGCCAAACCTTTGCAGTATTAAAAGCAACATTCTTGCAGTCAGGTAAAATGCTGACGGACCATGGAGGTAAATGATATGAGTTTCCATTGAAGCTCACAGCCGCATCAGATTGCGTAGCAGTATTGGCGAGAAATGCAGCACACTGTGAATCAGTTTTATAAACACTGGCCTGAAATAAGAAAAGATATTGTGGTTTATAATGTGAAGCTCTCCTTACAAAAGTAATGATATCTGTACAATTCCTTCTTCTCTTTTTCTATGTGTTGTTTTTAAGTGAAATATACGAAATAACAAAGAAGGTGAAGAAGGCAAAATGAAAAAGAGACGGGATGGTTCAAGGATGTTTGTTATACTACCGCTGAGTCCTGACTTCTAAAGCCATTAGTAGTATGGCATGCTTAGACAATCGTTTTAGGATCATTTGGGCGGCAATAGGTTTAAATATACAGTGAAACTCAGATATGCTAGCATCAGCAACTTATGATCTGGTAGACTGGCAGTCTTACAATACAATACACGCCACAACAAATTCTAAACTTGTTGAACCATAGGTCAAACTGCATTATTATTTTAGAAGAAGCAACTGAAAAATTCTTCACAAGTGATTGAAACTGTTTTCGTGTTAGACAAAGGTAAATATACCTCTATAGTAGAGCCCAGAGAAGTGATGTTTGGATCAGTTGCAACCATTGCAGCCTCACAAAGCTTTATGGCTTTATGGAGATCTTTCAAGTGACCCCATTTTGGTTGTCTTATAAGCCCTGCATTTCGCAATGGAGATTTTTACCTAAGTGAAATGATAAGCCCATAACAAGCTAGGGAAATCAAGATTGGTTAAGAGAGAGAGGAACCATACCGTACTCATCTAAAGGAGCATCATAGTCATAGCTAGTTGCAATAAACGGTCCACCACTGGTTCGTCCAAAGTTAGTTCCTCCGTGGTACTGTCCGAAAGCAGTAAATATCATTTATAAGACTTAGTTCAGCTGTCAACTGTCATTGCAGGCAGGGAACTATAAATCAAGAAACTCATATAGTACCATGTAATAGTTCTGGAAGGTTCCGCCTCGCTGGAAAAATCGAGCCACAGCAAAAGCAATGTCTTCCACAGGTCTGTAAGGGACAGGACCACCAAAAGACAGAAACCTATGTTCCAAACAATTCAAAAAGGTGGAAGTGTAAGAGAAATTTGGGATATTTTGAATTAGCACCAGATATGATCTGTTTATTAAAGAACCAAAAACCCAAATGCCTTACCATCCGGTCCAATTCTCAGTCCACATCTTGGGTGTTTTATCAGAATTTTGCTTGAATTGGTCACAATAAAATCCATTGCAAGTGTTAATCTGTCATTATCACAGCACACACAGAAAGTTAATAACTACCTTAGTGGCAATCTGTACAAATTGTCAAAAAAGTTGGATAGTCTACAGGGGTTCTCAAGGTGTTTTTTCAATCACTTAAACACAAGGTGAGATATGAGAAACTCACAACGGAAGGAGGGGCATCTGGTTGCTGACACATAACCCATGGTACTCCCGTATCCAAAGCCGTAGCCATTGATGCTGCCCAGTTCACGTAAGGTTTGGCACGAGGACCATAACGAGACTCAATATCACCATTGCCATACTCATTCTCTATCTGCTTGGTCAACAAAGCATCTTTAGTATTCAAAACAATAACAAAGAGCAACTAATATCAACTCGTTTCTTAGTACTCCGAATGTAGTAAATCACTATGAGAAGCTAACCTGAGACAAGATAACCGGCCCACCCTGGGATGCAAAAAGATTTTCTTGCTTGATCATGTCAACAATTTTAGTCGTGAATCGCTTCATTTCTGCCTGCAACACGAAGCCCTCGTGTCAATGAACTCCAAAACCAGTATCCCAAGGAAAAACTAATCAATAGCACAAAAGGGAATACCTTGAATGGTTCATTGTCCGTTCGAAATTCAATTCCAGGAATGAAATGCAACCAAAGAGGAAACCCACTGTCTCAAAAGATATCAAAACCATCAATTTATCAGTAAAGCAAAATCCATAATATTTGAAAAAAGCAAAAAGAGTATAGAGTTAATTACCCATAGTTCCATTCTGCACAAACATAAGGCCCAATCCTTATATGAACAAATAAGCCAGCTTTCTCCACCAACTTCACAAAATTAATCAAATCTTTCCTTCCTTCAAAATCATACTGCAAATGTGTTCATCACATCAGTTCTTCCATTTTTCGTCGTGTTCATCACATCACTCAAAATGGAATTCTCAAGTATTTCAATCAAATTTGTCTATCTCAAGATTTGATACTTATTTTAAAAAGAAAACGAACTTCATTACTTTATTAGTTCAATCAAGTTCTTGGAACTCGAAATAGTAAAAATCTACGTTGGACTCCTCAAAAATGCGGTTGGTACAGTAGGATCCTCCAAAAGTTGTGCATTTGAGGATCCTAGCCGGGTGCTACAACATTCTTGGAAAGTCTGAGCAACATAGGTAAAACGGAAACTTTCCATACTCATTTTTGTCTAGCTCAAGATTTATAACTTTATTAAAAGGAAAACAACTCATTACTTTATTTGCTCAATTTAAACTTCTTGGCACTCAACATAAGAAACACTAAAAGTAGGAACATTTCCATTCTTTTCTTCTTGGCCCATAACTGAAGCAAAGAATAGCTACAACACTCATAGTTGAAGTCAGGATTTTGAAGATTATGGAGTCAGGATTTTCCTACAAAGAAGCCAAACAGGGTTCAACACCTACTGCATATAAACAGTATAATTTTCCACCGAAGGAGAGTTCGGTTGAACCCCTCGGCCTCGCCTAGCTCAGCCCCAGAGTCAACTACTACAACAACAACAAAGTGGTGTCTGGATAGGATGGTGTGTACACGGACCTTATCCCGATCAACAACATAGCTGAAATTACCTGATTTCGAACAGGTTCATGAAGGTTCCAGAAAACATAAGTCTCTATAACATCCAATCCTCCATCTTTTGATTTCTGTATAAGGTCTGGCCACATCTGCATTATCACAAACAATAGATTAAAAAAATAAATTATTATTTTTTTAAATTTTGAGAAGAAAAAAAAAAAAAACTCACATCAGGAGTACTCCGAGGATAATGTATTGAACCGGAGATCAAAACTCTTCTCTTTCCGTCAATAACCAATGCCCGGTGATCATACGTCACATTAGCGGCAAATGACGTCATCACCAAACAATGCAAGAAAACCACTCCAAACACTAACATTATAACTGATAAACAATACCCACTTCTTCTTTCCATTTTCCGGCCAAATTTCTGATTTTCCGGCCAAAATCCTTGATTTTCCGATCAACTAATACAAAAATTCCCAAAATTATTTATACCCAAAACAATGTACAGAGTAATTCTTTCTTAGAAACAGAGTTTTTTGGGTATTTTTTTTTTTGCTTTTGCAGCTTTTACGGTTGTTTGCTTGCCTTTAATCAAAACAAAATTCTTGCTTACATCACAACAGAAAGCTACAAAAAAAAAAAAAAAAAAAACAGGTTATAATATTAGCACTTGTAGAAGTTTGCTTAAAAGTATGAAAACTGAAAAGGGAATCAAAATGTGAAGGATGAAGATGAAGTTGTCATAAGCCGGAGACGACACGACAACTAATAATGTCAATTTTAAAAAAAAATTAATGATAATAATGACGTTGTCATCGTCGTTTTGTTCATCATTTTCTGCAGTACTGGACGGCTTTATACTATCAATACTGTACAATACTGATGATGATGATGAGTTTTTTCAATGCATATGAATTATAAACTATACAGATAAGTTTTTTTTTGTTTTTTCAATGAAATAAATACAGAGTATTTAGTATTGTCGGCTCAAAACACTAAAAGCAAGCAAGCAGACATTTTTGCCATTTCTGGGTATTATATAAGAAAATGTATAAAACAGAGTATTATTCTTGCATGAAAAGTGAAAATTAT
The DNA here is from genome assembly GCA_029582245.1 of Solanum etuberosum. Classification (NCBI taxonomy): domain Eukaryota; kingdom Viridiplantae; phylum Streptophyta; class Magnoliopsida; order Solanales; family Solanaceae; genus Solanum; species Solanum etuberosum. The sequence goes on from JAJONR010009004.1 coordinate 28,932, forward strand.
GTCACCGCTGATTGTGCTGACAGAAACGAAACAGGGTAGCTCGGTGTATTAAAGCTTCCGAATTATAAGGGACTATTGTCGGATATAATAAACCCAAAAACGAAAAAGTTTAATTATGATCAATATGGATTGTGGTGAAATAATTTGAAATTTGTTGATTAGAAGTTTTGAATTTGATTCTTTTTTTCTGATTCAAAATTTTTTTATAAGAAAATTTTGAATTTACTCGCATCTTAATATGAATATGTAAATATAATCAAGAAAAAGGTTTAAGTCATCACTTTCAATTGGATAAAGGGTTTTTTTTTGTTTTTACTGTTTGTAATGTGAGGTGAAAATTGAGAATGGCGTGGTAATTTCTTTGGTAGGTAGACATTAGTAGTTGTGACTTGTGAAGGTGAATATTTAGTGGTTTCGTATGTTAAAGTGTGTGATCATTTTATTTAAAGTGCTTAATTTAAGTGGAAATTCTTTTTGATATGAGTGACAGTGTGATCTATCTCAAGCCGATACCATTTTGAAGTTATTATTCGCATCTAAAAACTTAAGCAATTAGAGAGAGCATATATTTATTATTTAATAATATTTTTAACAATTAATTTAAATTTGTATAATATATAAATTACTAAAATTAAAAAGAAAATTGATTTCTACTGAATTTTTTCAATACTCACTATTCAAATTCGAGATTCCTAATTATGGACACGTTATGACATTATAGTTAAAATGAGTATGGATGAAGCCAAGAGAAAGCAAGGAGCTCATTTCGAACACGGAAATTATATTGTGTATATAAGACTAAAATTATCTTTATATGTAGAGAGAGTTGTTGATTCTTTTAAAACTTTTTCATGAGTTTACTTTTTTTATATTTTAGTGAAAATTTTGACTCGAACACAAAAAATATGTGTAGTTTAAATTGTAAATGTGTGTGCTATTTTTGTTGCCGTCAGTTTCCGTTTTACTAAACACTCACATGAAAAGGACGATAAAACTTTACCAGGTAGATGAGATAAATTGTGTGTCACGCCGTTAGTGAGGTATTTGCCGGTATAAGTGATTTTATGATATTTTTTATAAAAAAAATCGATGAAAATTCTGTCTTCGTTATTATTAATAGAACAATAAATATTTTTCTTTATCCAATTAGAGATTTGGATTCTAGTTGTTAAATTGCATTCAATGAAAAATACTTTATCATAAAATAAAATTTTTACAATATGTATCCGTATAAATTATAATCCAACCTATAATATTGAATATCAGATGAAAAAAACACTTTACTCAAGTTATAGTTGTGCATTTTTTTCATAAGACGGAAAGTTTGTTAATAGTGATATTTATAGAATCTTTTTTTTTTATCAAAATATTTATAGAATCAAATAGGGAAAAAGTGGTAGACAAATTCTTACCCAAGCAATCCCAATCCCAAGACTCCTTTTTGCCTTTTTCATCTTCTATTTTTTTTAAAATAAAAATAAAAAATATATATATATATAAAAATATAATAATATATATATTATTATATATATATTATTATATATATATAAATAAAATAATTAAAACTTAGTAAAAATGTACGATTGGATTTTACCTCACTTTTTATTTCCTTTCATTTCAATTTAAATAATTTTGAATAAATTAATAATTCACTCATTTTAATTTGTTCAAATTTAATCAAACTCGTCCATTTGTTTTTATAAATGAAGAGAATCCTAAGATTCGGTTTTTGATTTTTGAATTAAAAGGTGTAAACGTGTAACTTATCAAATAGTGCATTTAATTACAGAAACATATTATTATATGGTTAAGGTTGATTACATTATTAGTGCTTTTTGACTTATGTTCCAACCTTATTATATAATTTATTTTAAAAAATATATAATTAAACACAGTGTTGGTAAATAGCACCCAAAGTTATCGGTGGAGTAATAAATTTAGTAATTGGTTGGGACTCTACACACATATTACCTACTCTTCTCACTATAAAGTGTTCTATTTTTCTTTCCGTGGTATCTGTTTTAAGGCTCGATTATTCTATTTTCTTTCTTCACGAGGTATCTATTTAATACTCAACTTATTCAAACTTACGTAGAAAAAATTCATATTAAGGTAAAAATATTATATCCTCAGAATTTATTTTTTTGCACTTTTTAAAATCATGTATTTTATTATGATTATTTTAACTTTAGAAGTATGTCCACGTCTAGACATCTCAATTCGTTTATAAAATGTTCATTAATATCGATTGTCCACAAAACACGATAAAAAGAAATTAGAATATTAAGTTGTTAACTAACACCAAATTATGATATCTTGATGTATACTTTCAAAATTAAAGCGCTCGCATATAAATTTTTAAATTCTGAATTCGACTATGATAAGTCATTTGGAACAATGGTGTCATGAATATGGATCAACCAATACGAATTGTGGTGTAATGGTGAGACTGTTTCACTTTTAATTAGAGGTCTCGAGTTCGAGTCCTGGGTATGGAGAAAATTCTGTTGGAAGCGTCACCCCTGAATGAACCCTGCAGTACGCGATTCGAATTTAATCGAGGCTTTAATATAGGCTCCAAATACCGAGCGATAAAAATTAAAGGAACATGGACCAAGGGGGGGTCACCTTCAATGTGCCGTGCAATCATGCAATAGTAGAGCTAATAGCTATCACTAATTAATTGCATTGTCCATTTCACTTTGAATGCTATCCAATCTTTCATTATTTTTTCATTTCATTTGAGTTTGGTAATAAATATCATTTGCATGGCCTTGTGAAATTTATAATAATATATTCGATATAATTTTATAAGTAAAATTTTAAAAAGATAATATAAATACTTAAACTTTACTCCTATTTTTACTTTGTGAAATTTGTATAATTTGACCCGCTCAATCGTGAGGTATATATAATATATTCAAACGTATAATCATTTTACACTATTGTTTATATTATATTAGTTACAATTTATAAGAAAATAAAGATTATTATTCCTTCTATTTGAATTTATATTGCATTGTTTAAATTTTGAGACTCAAAATTTTAATGTTAATTGTGAGCTAATTGAATAAATATGGAACTTGTAAGTTTTTAAAAATAAAATTTATCTATTTAATAATTATTAAAAAGTACTATAAACTAAAATATATAATTGATAATTCAAAATATTTAAAAAGTGTATTAAAAAATATAGTAAAAGAAAAACTTATTTTGACTTCGAATTCGAACAATGCTATATAAATTATAACAGAGGGACAATAATTATTTTGTTATGGTCCTTGTTGTCCTTTTTAATACCGTATTTAAATTTTGTCCCTATTTCTAACAAAGCTGTATAAATATAGCTTTTGAAAAAGTACACTCCTCAGATATTTGTTCATGTATTTTTGAATTTTACTAACAAAACATTAAAATTGTCATTTAATTTTTGTAATAACTTACAAAATTTTAGGTTATAATCTAAATTTTCTCGTAAGTTTTTGAGTTTGTCTAGAATGAATCTTTAAACTATGATCTAAAATATTCATAAATTATTAAAAAAATAAATTATTTAATAAACAACTATGTACCGATAAAAGTTTCTTTTAAAAATCCTAATAAACAAAAACAAGCAAAATTGGGTTGAAAATTTAACTATTTTTTCACCCAATATTTAATATCTGTATTAAAATTTAATTAAATCTGAATTTACGTTTGAGTGTGAAAATTTTGACTTTTGATGATTAAAAAGGGCTTAGTTTCTTCATTGAATTTTTATTTGTTACACTTTAATGAATTGCATGATTGGACTTTCCCACAATGAGCCATCATTTTCATGATTAATTGTCCTTTCTTTTTCTTCTAATTGATACAATTGTCCTCACCTTTTTATGAGTTGTTAAATTAGTTCAAATAATCAATATAATTATGAAAATATTGAGATCTTTTTAAATCAATTTTATTTGTAATGTAGCTATTTGTTTGGCAATATAATAATCACTATCATGGTCCATTTTGGCTCACGGATTGGGAATTGCACTCTTGGATAAAAATACAAAAAAAATGCAATCATAAATGAAATCATTTACAAGTAGTAAGTTTTGATAGTCAACTACTTTTAAGAAGTTAGGTCATTTTCTCAAAATACTCCAAAAATAGGTTTTACTATTTTATTTTATACTTCCTGTGTCCTAATTACTTATCCACTTTTCCATTTTTAATTGTCCCTAGTTACTTGTCCATTTTGACAAATCAAGAAAGGACATTTTTTTTACCTATTATACCCTCAATTAATTACTTTGAAAAAGGTAGGATTTCTTGAAAATCTTAAGTTTTTAATTCATCCACTTCATAATTAATAGGGGTAAAATGGTAAACTCACTATGTCAATAATTGTTTTCTTAATAGGTGTGTCAATTCAAAAGTGGACAAGTAATTAGGGACATAGGGAGTAGATTTTTTAATATGGTGTTTGGCTATAAGTATTAGGCTTCGACTAAATTAAAATTCACGCATTGCATGACTCATTTATGAGATCGATGCTTCCAACATGACTTTCTTGGTATCCATATCGAGCCTCGACTAAATCAAGATTCACACATTGCACGATTCATTTTTAGGAGCATACTTCCAATGTCATTTCCCCCTTTCCTAGATGCTTGAATCCGAGAAGGCGAGAGCTATAATAAATGGTGGAGCGATCCAAACCATCCCACCACAATCTATATAGATAAGTTTCATGTTCTTACTTATAGTTCTCTATTACGCATTTATAGGAATTGATTTTTTAGATGGTCATTAAACTAATAGTTATTATCTTATAAAATATTTATCGACACAAACACGTTATTCGTAAGAAAAAAGCTGGTTTCCGACTCGATATTGACATATGTTGGGTATAGCAAGAGTTAATGGGAAATGGAGGGAAGATGAAAAGAGGAATTGAAAAAGATTCTCTTATTCTTTAAGTAAAGGCATTTCTCCCTCATTGGTGGTGGAAAGAAAAATATAAGTGTTTAAATAGAGAAACACTTCTATTAGTTGTTAAAAGGGTTGGAAAGAGGGACCCCCCTTGCGCCGTCGTCGCTCGGCTTTGGCTTTGGCAAAATGATCGATCGAGAGATTATTTTTGGACAAAGTTTATTTAATTATTTACTTAATTAATTAAAGAGCCAAAACGTTTCAATTAATTAGTTAATTAACCGAAACGTTCCGATCCGACTCGGATCCGCGCGATCCGTTTTATTTAAAACTCTTTCCCGTTTTAATTTAAATTTCCCGCCGTTAGGAGATGACTGTTCTAAAAGGTTGCAACTTTCAGGAACAACCATGACCGTTTGAAAGGTTGCAAACTTTCATAAATGGTCGTTTGATTTCTGAAAGGTTGCAACCTTTCGGAAATAATTCCTCTTGCCTATAAATACCAGTGATTCTTCAAATTTTTTACTTACTAAAAATTTCTGATTTCTTCTTCTTCTTCTGCACAAATACATCGTGTACTTTACTGCTGTTGAGTGGTTCGCTGACATCAGCGTGTTGGGTATCAATATACTGGTGATTGAGATCATTCTATCCTGGGAGGACATATTCCAAATCAAACCTCGGATACTAGAGGGGAATAATTTTCTTAAGGGGACACTGTGCATTC
>JAJONR010009005.1:0-28137 GCA_029582245.1 Solanum etuberosum
TTAATTGATTAAAATATGATCTTTCGAATGCAAATAAGACAAATAAGATTCACACATATGATATTTCAAGTTCATTGTTTATTACCGCAATAACATGTCCGACTTTCATCTCATGACCATTCCATTGTCCGTCGCGTCTTAACTTCTACTCTCATTAATTGATTAAAATATGATCTTTCGAATGCAAATAAGACAAATAAGATTCACACATATGATATTTCAAGTTCATTGTTTATTACCGCAATAACATGTCCGACTTTCATCTCATGACCATTCCATTGTCCGTCGCGTCTTAACTTCTACTCTCATTAATTGATTAAAATATGATCTTTCGAATGCAAATAAGACAAATAAGATTCACACATATGATATTTCAAGTTCATTGTTTATTACCGCAATAACATGTCCGACTTTCATCTCATGACCATTCCATTGTCCGTCGCGTCTTAACTTCTACTCTCATGAATTGATTAAAATATGATCTTTCGAATGCAAATAAGACAAATAAGATTCACACATATGATATTTCAAGTTCATTGTTTATTACCGCAATAACATGTCCGACTTTCATCTCATGACCATTCCATTGTCCGTCGCGTCTTAACTTCTACTCTCATCGTTCATTTTTATTGTATTTTTGTTTGATTATATATAAATATTTTTTATATAATATTTTTTTGTATACTTACTTGCTAAATACTGAAAATAAATAAAAGTTCATTTATTATTTTAAAAAACATATTTATTTAAAACTTTTTTTTGTTGTTGAACTTTTATATTGGCCAAAAAACAAAATTATTGAAGTTTTGAAGAATAGAGTTATTCGATATTACTGGAGTATTTAGACAAAAAAACATATTCTTGAATTTAAAAATGAAGTGTGTTATGAACCTAAAGTTTCATGTTTAATTTCCGACAAATAAAAATACTGTTTTTAAAAAAAAAACTATTGAGGTTTTGATGAAAGTAATTGGACATTTACGTTTGATGAAAGATAATAAATATTTCATGAAATTTAGTTAAATGTACACAATTTAATCCAGACATCACGAGCGATTTAGATAAATCAATTACATACGCACAGAATAAAACTAGAATTTTCATTGAATTACATTTTAGCTATGATAAACAACCATTTGAGTTTATCATAGTACTTACAACGATCACAACAATATACGATGATTTGTAACTCGAGAAAATAAACTGATAGATGTAAAAATTTACCTACAATATAACATTTTTTTTTTTGAAATTAATCTTTACTAAAAATGTACATAACTTTAATTTCAATAATAATTTATAGTCATAAGTACCATAAATAACTTTTGAGTAAGAACAAAGTCCAAAAAATTCGCACAAAATATATTGTTGTTATGGTTAAACTTCAATAATAAAAGCATATATTTAATGGATAAGTACAAGCATAGTTTGGTGATATTAAAAGTTAATGACCCCACTAAACCAAAGTTAACATATAGTCAAATAACAGATAGAGTCAAATTTTTTTGAACATGCGGTAATGATGGTGCATAAGTTTGGTAAAAGTTTTTTTTTAATTTGTTACAACATATATTTAAATTTTTCCATCTTATTAATTATTGTTTGTTTTAGCAAATGTCTTTCTTCCGTCCACTTTTAATTATTATAATTTATTTTTAGAGTCAAACTATAAGAATTTTAGTTAATATTTTACAATGTATTTTATATCATATTGATATGTAAAAAACTACAATTTATAGTACTTTTCATATAATTTTTGAATATCTAATTTTTTTATTTAAAATATCAAATTAGTATAATCTAATTTAACTTTAAAAATTAATTAAATTGATTTTCGAAAAATATAAAATTAAATTTTTTGACGGAGAGTATATAATATGAGTTATGTGTGGGCTTATGGTCAAAGTAACATCTCTTTAACTTCACATCATTTTGCATGCTTCCCACTCTGTTAACAACTTTGACAAATTACTTTTTATGAAACAAAAGGGAAAGACAAGTACTTTTAATGGATCACATTTTACTTGTGTTAAAATTTGCTCACTAGTAATATGAATATCCTAGCTATTTTATTCCGTAGCGGATTATTTGGTAAATTGTATAAGAATAATATTAAATGAAGTGTGTTAGTAATATTTACATTAATTATAGATAGATTATTTTTTATACGTGATTTGATTTGATATATTAATAATACCATGCATTGCATAAAAATATTAATTTACATAGACCAATACCTTTTATAATTATGATGGAAAATATGTAAAAAAGATTTTGAGGGACAATAGAGTCTTTAACCATGCTAATCCTTACATTAAAAACCCCTTGCATTATTAATACATAGAAATCAATTATATTAACAATGTATACCTTAATACACAATAAAGTGTATGTATACGTTAATTTTGCTAATACACTTTTATCAAACGACCCCTAATAGCTTAAGCGCTGCCATATTCTTTAGCTGTTCTAAATAAAACTCATGCACCAAAACAAAAACAAAACAAAGAAAGAAGAAAAAGCAAAACAAAAGATATGTTTTATAAGAAATTACAATATTTTATTTTATTTTTGGGTCTGATTGGTACTAAAGAAAATACAACAATAACAACAAATCTAGTGTTATCTCATAAAGTGTCAAAGTGATGTGGCTAGAGTAGATGTACACAAACCTTATCCTATCTTTAAGGTAAAGAGGTTGTGTTTTCAATCGATGGACCTTCAGCTTGAGGAAAAACAATTCAAAACAGTCTGGAACAAGAAATAATACATTTTTGAGTGAGTATGGTTGGGATTCGTGGAAAAACCTAACAATGCTATACACAAAATTTAAGGAAGATTGGAGTGATTCTGACTGCTTGAGACTAAAAAACCATAGATAAAATCGATCTAGAAAACTCATCGCGATATCAAGTATATATTAGTGTATTTCACATAGATGCTCATGGATATACATAAATATATGTGATATACAAGAGATATAATGAAAATAATCTCAAACCTGAGTTAAATCATCTCCAAATATCTTCGAAATTTATGTTCAAATTCCTTAAAATATTTTCAACAAAAAAAAAATTCAGTATTATTCAAGTACTTTGTTCTTTATGATATATGAAATTTATATTTTAAATCTGAGTTTATTTAGAGTAAATTTGAATATCGAATTGTACGTGTTGACTTGTTAAAATTCGAAGAATAAATTATTATTTTTTATTCAAACTGTATTTCAGTCGTGTATGTCTGAGGAGCAAACATACATGACTGAATGCTTATATCAATTTTTACATGCATCTAAGAAATATGTGAATTTTTACCTTTAGAAGTCATACTAAACATCAAACAAAAATAACTGATATTTGGCCTTTACAAAGCCACATTTTCAGACGTGAATGTCAGAAGTTATCAAGCTTCAAACATAACTGTTCGATCTTTTGTCAAAAACACATAAACTTGCAAAAGAAAATATGAAACAGATACTAGTTAAATGACGATTTTGAAAGTAAATATTTGTACACTTCACCCAAAGATTATGTTATTTTATGTTGTTTACTCAACATGGTGTATTTTCTTTTAACTCATCTAAACTTAATCCATCCGCTCATTTGACACTCATGTTCAACCAAATAAACATTATAAATATCATCTAAATTTAATTCATCCGCTCATTTGACACTCCTACGTTCAACCAAATAAATATTGTAAATACTCTCCTTGTCCCTAATTACTTGTCCACTTTTCCTTTTATAGTTGTCCCTAATTACTTGTCCATTTTGACAAATCAAGAAAGGACAAAATAATTTTACCTATTATACCCTCAATTAATTACTTTGAAAAAGGTAGAATTTCTTGAAAATTAAATTTTTAATTCATCCTCTTTATAATTAATAGGGGTAAAATGGTAAACTCACTATGTCAATAATTGCTTTCTTAATAGGTGTGTCAATTTAAAAGTGGACAAGTAATTAGGGACAGAGGGAGAGGGAGTAGCTTATTATGAAATATTTTTGCATATCCCTCTAAGATTCTTATGTTGGTCTTTTCCATATTAAAGAAGTTTTTTCAATTATAGAAGAAAAAAGAAGGCACTTTATCTTTATTTAAGTATTAGTCTATGGGGGTTGAATATGTGAGTTTTGTTATACATAGAATAGAAGTGTTCCATTAAAGAAGGCTACTTTAGAATCTCATGTACATGCTTGGAAACCACTTGTTAGCTCTTTGTAAAGCTTTTCAACTATACAAGTTTATCTTTCATATGAAACCCACTTCACTTTCCTTCCTCCATTATTGAATTCATCACAATTAATTATTGTTTTCCTAAAGAAAAAAAAAATACAAAGAAAGTATGAAAAAATGACTTCTCCTACCAAAAGATTGAAATTATGCTATACCAACTCCAAACTTTGTGACAAAGTTATGTTGTTTGTGCAAATTGCCATCTTGTACAATTAATTATTATTGTAAAAATAGCGTTCAACGATTACTTTTTGATCTTGTCTTTAAAAAATAATGAAGAATTTTACTTATAAAATTTAAAATTCCACGATTATTTTTCAATTAACAACTATTTGTGAATTTTATCCATCCTATTGGTACCAAAGATTCAAAGAGGCCTTGGACTTATCGTTTCGTTCCATCTATATTTTCATGCTTTTAATTTTTGATAAATTATGTAAAATGTCAGCTCATAAGCTTTTCCATCTTTTAGCACAATCTCCTCCTCCTCTCTTTTTTTTTGCGTCTTCTTCTTTGTTGCTTTCCCTTTTTCTTTCGACGTATCACAAATGTAAATCATTTCGAGAGAATTATGTATCAAGAGAAAGATTTCGTATCTAAAATTTTAGACTGTTTAGAGGTGATTTCGAATTGGTTGAGATTGAATAGTCAGTGTATAATTCATATATAGTTAAACTATATTCAGTTTTTTGATTGTATCATAATATATATTCAGTGTATAGCTCATATATAGACAAAATATATTGTATAGTCAATGCATACTTTCCATGAGTTTTGACAATTTTTTATGTAAATAAAAACATGACTATATTTACAATAAACTAATTACTTTATCATATATATTTAAAACTATCCTTTATTTTTAACATACATAAAACCAGTAAGAAAAGAAAATGCGTAAAACATAAACTTTTTAAAATCAATTTTAAAGGAACAATAGGATTTTTGGTAGCCACAATAACATTAGAAAATTTATATGGTTGCATAGAAACCAGGAAAAAAAGGGAAGGACAAACTAAAAGCTGAAAAAAATGTGAGTGAATGTAACCCTTCTATTTACTTATCATTTTAGCCACATCTAATATATAAACACTTCAACTTTGAGACTATGCATTTAGACCCCTTAATTTGTTTTTATTGTATCAGTTGAATACTATAATTTACAAAATGATCATCTACATAATAGAAATCTACAAAATTTATATATCATGTCAGCATCGATCATCAGGTAGCCACGAGACAAGATGAAGACAAGTTAGAGTGTTTAGTTATATATATTTTTTTATAAGATTTTGCCAAATTTTTAGCCATAAATTCTACTCCCTCTGTTCCTAATTACTTGTCACATTTCATTTTTGAATTATCCCTAATTACTTGTCCATTTTGACAAATCAAGAAAGAATAATTTTTTTTACCTATTATATCCTTAACTAATTACTTTGAAAATGGTAGAATTTTTTAAAAATATTAAGTTTTTTATTCATCCACATCATAATTAATAGAGGTAAAATGATAAATTCATTATATCAATTATTAATTTCTTAATAGGTGTGTCAATTCAAAAGTGAACAAGTAATTAGGTCCAGAGGGAATACCCTTGACATTGATGTAGATGGTTTAAAGTTGGGAAAAGTCCCCCTTTTCAACTTCATTGATTGGCCATTGAAAGTTACATCAATGCACAAAATTCAAAGATTCAACAGTTACCTATAACAACTCTCAATTAACTAGGAGTAAAACTTTTTTAAGCAAGAGTTAAGAAAAGTGGCAGAATTTTTAACAAGAGAATTTAAATATAAAATAAATAAATATATGAAGAAGTTAAAAAAATTCAATACTTATTGTATTTATGTATTTTTTTTATATATATTTAATATAATTTTTTGATGAAAAAAGTTCGTGTGAATCTTTTCGGGCTTTGGCTTCGCCCTCGACTAACTAAAAGGCTTGTATTCAACGTCCTAAGAGGTGGTTTGGTTACGAGGATTAGGAATTTTTTAAAGTGAAATTTAGAATTATATTTGTTCATTATTTGTTGTGGATATTAATTAGAATAAAAATTAATATTATATCAAAATCATAAAATTATCTATTCTAATTATAATTTCAAAATTATCTTAATCCTGAAAAAAAGGCTATTTGTTAAAAAAAGAAGAAGATAGCATCGGATGACTAGTTTTTGATCCACTTTTAAAAATTTAGGGGAAACTAAGTAAATACCCTATAAAAGTAAAATAATTACAAATATATATCCCTTTATATTCAAACTCCACTAAATAATTATACTATATACCCCCAACTATTTTCGCTTAATTAATACTAAATCATATATATATATATATATATATATATATACTATATTGGTATCGTTAAGGTTTCTTGTTCAGAAATTACTCATTAGTCAATGATACTATAAGAATATATATTCATTGACTAATGAGTAATCTATGAACAAGAAACCTTAATGATACCATAAAAAAATTAATACTCTTATTGTATCATTGACTAATGAGTAATTTTTTTAACAAGAAACCTTAATGATACCACGACAATATACATATACTTTTATAGTATCATTGACTACTGAGTAATTTCTGAACAAGAAACCTTAATGAGACCACAACAATATGCATATACTCTTATTAGTATTATTGACTAATGAGTAATTTCTGAACAAGAAACCTTAATACAATATATATATACTGATTTAGTATCAATTAAAAAATTATCAGTCTTAATGATACCAATACAATATATGATAATTGATACTAATTTAGTATCATTTAAACGAAATTATCAGCTTTAAAGAATGGGGGATATAGGCTGTAATTTTTTTTTAGAGAATGGATATTTCTTGAAATACTTTGGATTGAGGTATGAACATGTAATTATTTTGAGATTTATAATCCATTTACGTAGTTTTCCAAAAACTTAAGTCATTTGAAATGTTATTGAAAATAGTCATTTCGATTGGAAAATAAAATTTAAATAAAAATATTCTTAACTAAATTAAACACGAAAAAAATCATCTCATTATATTGAAATTCGAACCTTTTATGAGTGCTGCAGTTGAAACATATGTGAAAAGAGAAGCTTTAATTAATTAAGTTGCTAACAAGCTTGAGGTAAAAGTACAATAAAAGGAGAAGCTAAAAACAACATGGAAATAATTATCTCCTTTTATTTTGTTAAATATTTATTTGTGTTAGTGATGGATGGATGGATTGACACAACATATTTAAGAAAATGTATCATGATGCATATTATTTGCTGACCATGCATATATAATATTGGTTGTCGAGATAAGTGGTCGATTTAACGATAGACTGGAGATATGGAGTACATAGAGTGCAAATTTAATATCACAATGCAAGAGTTGAATGGGGAAGTGAGGATTGATATCATCCCTAAGAGAGAAAGTTTCAAGTATCTTGGATTAATAATTTAAAAAAATTGAAAGGTCGATGAGAATGTCACACATTGTATTGAAGCGAGGTGGATGAAATAAAGGTTTGCATGTGATGTTCTATGTGATAAGAACGTGTCATTGAGACTTGAAGGTAATTATTCTATAGAGTGGATGTTAGAACGACTATGTTATATGAGGTGGAGTGTTGACCAATCAAGAATTTGTACGTCTAGAAATTGAAAGGTAACAGAAATGAGGATGCTTATATAGATGTGCGGGCATACTAGAAGAGATAATTAGATAAGAAATAAAGACCTGTGGAGCAAGGGGAGAATAGTTGTGGCGGTGGACAAGATGCGAAAAATGAGATATAGATGGTTCAGATTGTGAACAAGAGGAGCATAGATGCCTTAGTGAGTAGGTGCGAGAGATTGACAGTGATAGATTTGAGAAAATATAGAGATAGACTGAGGAAGAATTGAGAGAGGTGATTAGACATGACAATATAACACATCTGCAACTCATCACTATGAACATTGATCCTAAATAGAAAAATATGGAGGTCAAGAATTAGGTTAACGTTTAGTAGGTAGTAGAGCACCATTCCAGTCTAGAACATCGATCTGCATGTTCCTTTACCCAATTAATTAATATTATGCTAGTATTATCTTATATTACAATTTTATTAGTATTGTTATTTCTTTCACTTTGATTATTTTTAATATACAATTGTATTTCACGGTTCTTTTTTTTTTTTAATATCTTCATTTTAGCCTTTTATTGTTTCTATAAAAATAAATCCTCCCTATCTCATAAGACAGAGTTAAGGTTTAAGTACATCTCACCCTCCTCAAATTGTGGTTATAAGAATCTATTAGGTATGTTATTGATATTATATTGTTGAATAGTTTATAAACCTTGATAACTATTTCATCTAATTTATATTATTAAATACTTTCCCAAATAAAAGAGAAGAAGATAGAATTATAAATTTATAATTGTTCTTACTATTATTGTTGTGGTGGTCGCCAGATTAAATAGAGTGATACAATTAACAAACATTTATATAGTCGATTTTTCAACAAATTATTTTTTCTGATTTTGCTAGGTATTATTCGACGAATTAATTCTAAAAAGAGAAATTTCGAATCAAGCCCAATACAACAAAGATTCTAGTGCATATATATTTTGACTAAATATATATACAAGATTTAAAATATAAAATCTAAAATTATTAGAGTGAATCTTAAGTCTTAACTTGCTTAGGTTGAGGCATATAATTATTGTAGTTGTTATATAAAACTAGTCCTACCCACTAACTTTTAACTAATATTAGAGACATTATTATTTGGATTATGTAATGTACTTTAGACAAACAAAGATAAGATTAATTAAGAAGATAGTTTAATTAAAAAGATTAGGAAGCAAAGCACGTGCAAGATAGTTGGAAGTGCTTACCTTTGGAGGGACAAAATAACATTATTATTATTTGTTGACATGTGGTGGGCACGTGAAAGTTCATGTGGACCTTCTTCAACTTTCCTCTTTTATTTAATTTGTATTTATGATTATCATTAATCTTAGGATAATCTCATCACATTGTCATGTTTTATAGCTCAATATATGATCAAACTCTTTAAGTTTATGAGGATATTTCATTTCTGACACTCGAACTAAGTTATTTATCGAGAAAATAGAACAACTGAATTTATAATGAGGTTAAAGATACACGTCTCGATTTAACTTGTTAGATTTAATTAGCAATCGTTGAATATGTTTGTTAAAGAAATAAAGGTAAGTGATAAAATAAGTAGTAAATATAGTTGTAAGAAGATAGAGCTCCAATAATGAGTATTTGCATTGGATCCAATAATGTTTTAAGTATTCATGGTATCAAATTTGGTGTTGTTTGTTTATAGGAATACTTAAAGAGCAAGCTTTAGTAAAAATATGATAAGTTTGAAGCACAAGGATATCAGTCGATTGTTTTTGTATTTTTGAGAATCCAAAAGATCTCTTACAATGGTGTTTAAGATTAATATTTAAGGTGACACAAGTAATACATCAATAAATAAAAAAATTTCACTCGAGCACTAAAGTATACTATGTCCAATAGGTGCATTCCATGTGAAAATATCGTTAGCTGTGCGAACTAATATCCCATGTTGTTTGTAGGATACTGTACGAACATATCTGACATATTTATCTTTTTGTTCTTTTAATTTGTCACGTCATTAAGACACGAATCCTTTTCTATATATTTGAGCCATAAGTTTTTACATTTTCCCCGATGATTATTATTTTGCGACCTATGTAACAAGTCGGGGTTGAAGTCCACCGAAGATGTCTTTGGAGTCCGAGGACTTCACCAAACTTGTTTCCACGAGCATCCTTTGTCAATGCTACGTGTTTACTCTTCATTCTGTCGCGCGTACAAACTTATTTTTACTTAATACATTAGTTTTTTCAATTGAACACTTTAATTCCTAATAAAGTGTTTCAATTAGTCACCTTCGATTCAATTTTATTTTTTTATTTTTTTGCATGTTTACATTTATCTATTAAATAGTTAAGTTAACCATATAAAATATATCATCTCTTTTAATTATATATATCAACCTGAAATAGAAAATGCCTCAGATTTTACGATGGGTTGTGATGAAAATATTGACTCCAAAACGGCTAATAAAATTTAATTAATTATTGTGAAAAATATCAATAAAATTGCTCAATAATTCTTGGTTGATCTCGAGCATCAGCTGATGGATTATTTCGAGGTAAAATTACATATCTTGAAAAGGATATACTTCCTCCGTTTTATTCCCTCTTTCTCAATTTATGTGATACATTTAATTTTTCGAGAGTCAACTAATTTAAGTTTGATCGAGAATTTGCTCACGGAATCTTTAAATTTTTTAAAATGAAATTTATATATTTGTAAACTACGTAAAACGTATTATAAGTCACAGTAATTGACAATTCAAAATATTCAAAAGATATATGAAAAATTTATGGTCAAAGATAGACTAGTATTGGAAATGTGTCATATAAATTGGGACAGAGAGAGCATGTGTTATCTTTTTAGTCCGTTTAAAAAAATGTTACCGTACTATAATTAGAAATATTTAATTTAAAATTTTCTTTTAAATTCTTAATGAAATTATATACAACCCCACAAATATCTATGATTGTTTTAGACCATAAATTTTAAAAGTCTTTTTTTTTTTTTTTCTTAAACACTCTGTCAAGTTAAACGCTGCTTATATAAAATGGAAGGAAGAAAATAACATTTAACAATGTTTATTTAATACTATTCAAATACATTGGTTGGCACACTTATATTTTTACCAAGAAAATGATTATGAGATCAAGGACATACGTTTTAGTTTAACTCGTTAGATCTATAAATTAGTGGTTGAATATATATGTTCGTAAATGATTTAAATAAAAAACAATAAGCAATGATTTAGTAAGTATGGTAATGCTTAAGAACAAAGATTTAGTAAATATCAAAAGCTTGAAACACAAATTAATATTGTTTTTATATTTGTTCAGAATGCAACCTTTTACAAGTGTATTCAGATTATATTTATAGGTAATGCATTAATCAATAAAAAAAAAACCTCAATTCGACGCCTAAAGTACGTACTATGCTTAATATCAGTATTTCACGTGTGAATATCGTTATCTATATGTACCAACTAATATTCCTCTGTCAATGATAGAGTCTTGTACGAATATATCTGATGTATTTATTTTTTTGTTCTATTATCATAACACGAGTCCCTCACTCACTTTTAATCATGAATTCTCTTAATTATTATTTTTATGACAATCTTCAAACATATCTTTGAACTGAACACTCTAGCAAAGGAATCTTCATTGATATGCTTTGCTTAACCTATGTGCCACGTATGTGTTCATATGTTTGTCATATACATAAGTAGAATTTCACACGTAAAATTTTATAATAATAATAATGATATATTCAATAGAATTTCAGACGTAAAATCTTTAAGAAAGTAATGTATGTAACTTTATTCATATTTCATGACAAAGAGGTTGTTTTGCTTTACTATACTTTTTAAAGGATATTCACATTGAATTGCAATAAAATATGCTTAATTACTACATCAAAAAACAAAATGACACCCGTTAACAATCAACAATATATTCACTGATAAAAAATGGTCCTTTTTAAGTTTTGGAGTAGTTTCAAAATACTCTCTTAAATATGCATTGAATAACTTTGGTCCATTAAGTTTGTTAACACTTTTAATGTCAATAATATATTTATCAAACTCTATTTATTAAATTTAATTTTAGGTTAAGTAGGACTAAAACAAAGTATCTGAAGTGTAAAGATTTTATAATGTAATATATGAGACGAGGGTAGAAATAAAGATTGAGGAAGAAGTCACACTCAAGAGAGGAAACTAAACTTCAAGTATCTTGGATTCATAATTCAAAAAAATGGAGAGATTGACAATAATTTGGCACGGTATATTAAAACGGGGGTGATAAGTGAAATGGAGTCTCGCCTACGAGGTGTTCTGCGATAAGAATATATCATCTTGACTTAAGGGTAAGTTCCATAAAGTGATAGTTTGAGCAATATTATTGTATGAGACAAAGTGTTAGTCAGTCAAAATAGCCCACAATCAGAAGACGAAGATAGCAAAAATATATAAGGATGTTCAGATAGTTAGATAAATGTATAGGCATATGTGGAGAAATATGATTATACGGAGCAAGATGGAAGTGACATCAATCACGACAGATAATATAAAGAAAGCTGAGATTGATACAACTCACAACTAGACACATTCTGAGTTAAAGGACAGAGAATACATAAATCTAGTTCATACAGACTACATATGATGATCCACATCTTGTTGTCTACACTTTGTGTATTTGGTCTCAATTGTTGTCTTCTTGTATTGAGGTGTACATTGGGATCTGTGTGGAGACAATACACCATGGTATGAACAACCAGCTGCAAAGACAACAAAACAAAACCTTGATGTCAGCTTTATAAAACTAGACAATTTGACAGACAGATAGGGTTATTTATTTCTTTTCCTTCCACCAATATATATTTTCAACTACTCATTTGGCTTTTTAATAATTTATGGCTGACATGCATGGCTTTATGGACTTTGCTTCAACCACAATTCTCTTTAGCTAGGTTCAACTACTATTATATTATTTTTTCGGTCTTAAAATAAGTGTTATTTTAGTAACAAGATAATCATCGCTTTAAAAATTTAAGATAATATATAACTAATATTGTTTTCAACTATACCCTTATATATTATGTTTGCTAGATGATATTTGTGCAAAGAAGAAAAGATGAAATTTGAATAGAGATCAGAATTATTGATCAATTGACAAGCTTTGATTGATTATGTTGGAAGGAAAATCAAGGAGTTTGAAGATGAAGATAAACAGATCAGAAACCACAGGAGGAGAAGTACTGAAAACACGATCTAAACTCAATGCGAATTATTAGTTTCATCCTCGGACTATTGATAGCCTTAAAAACATCTATTTACTTGACTAACTGAACTTGAAAACACCTCCAATCTTGCAACATGAGTGAAATACACCCCTAAATTCTAGTCAAGTTTAGGTGTGTTTTCAACACTTATCGAGATTTTTTATTAATAGCTCCGTGCTCCTGTAAGAGTTTGAGATCACTTGATATGTCATGTGGCAGTCGGGGGTGAATCTAAGTTTAATTAGGTAGAGGGGTGCTTTAAGGTTGCAAAAGTTGGGGGAACGAAACTAATAATTTGCGTCAAGTTCAGGGATGTTTTCAGTACCTCTCTCAAACAGCAACATACTCCGTGAAATCCCACAAAGTGGAGTTTGAGGATGGTAGAATCCCTACATCGTTACATTCCATTTAAGATTAGAAATATGCGTAATCATAATTTCGATGAACCCGATTATTGCAATCAAGATAATCTTTTTTAGCTTCTAGGATTCTCTAGGTGAAAAAACATTAGACGTATTACGATGAACCCGATTATTGCAATCAAGATAATCTTTTTTAGCTTCTAGGATTCTCTAGGTGAAAAAACATTAGACGTTTCATCTTCTGATATTAATACTTTTGATGTTATTTGACGTACAATCAGTTCTATATGCCTCTTGATAAAATTTGAAAGACCATGATTGACCCTGAAAGAAAACATATCAACCAACCAGCAATCAAATTGTTGGATAATTTGTTAATCAACCTTACCTCTAACTTTTGGAGGTAAAAAAATTGTTTCCTTAAGACCTTCTACTTAAGTAGTAGAAGCAAATCAAAATAGTAGCAAATCAAAATAGTAATGTAATGGAGATGAAATAGACTCAGAGAGAAACAACTAATGTGTGGATAAATTCCTTTCCTCAAACTTAATTGCAACTAAAAGTATACCAATAATTTAAACCAGAACATACTAGGTTGTCAAAAATGGAGGCCTTGTACTCACAAACTAGAATAAGCACCAAATAAGAAATAACAGTTGAACCTCACCACCACCAACATTACATTATCTCCACCACAAAGAATGTGAGTACACATCTAAAAGGTCCTCTTCTCCTGATATGCTGAAAAGAATTGGAAAAATTATAGCCACTGTCTTTCAAAATCCATATATCTATATCAGTATATCTAGACAGAGACATAATCTACAACAAACATGCTCTTTACAACATACTGCTGGACTAAAAGTTCTGATTGGAAAATTTTGGCAATCTGAAACAGCCAGCCAGATGGAAATCGTCCGACAGCCATGTCTCAGCAGGAATCCTCAACTCTCTATTTCTCGAGCAAATCAGAAGAGAGCATTCCAAAGAGCTTCTTCCCCTTCACCGCACTTCTCGTGGACATATTTTAGCTTCTCAACTGATTTACAAATTCCACTGCAGCTCCAGTCAAACGAGGCGACACATACATTACCTGCCTCAGCTTTCCAGTCACAATCTGCAAGGGAGTACCATAGTAGTAGATGCATTAATAAGATTAACATAAAAAAGAGTATTTATATACTACTTAGACCCGAGCTAAACAGTTTAAATTGCCTCTGTTCTATTTTGTATTACACCCTCAACTAGAACGTCTGTCCACGGACAACAAAACTAAGAATTACATTTTATTAAACATGTTACTCCTACATGACTTCAAGGTTTTTAGGCATGGAATGAAGGAATGGACACTAATAAAAAATGATCATTATCCGGCATGTCTCTCAATTAGGAAACTCTTACTGAGAACTGAACAGTTTCTACTGATCTACTAAAAAAATCTGAATGCGCCAAAACAAAATATTAGATCGTCAAAAATGCATCCCAAAAAGTTCTGAATGCAGCTGATAGAGATACATTACTAGAGAGAAAATACCTGGTGGAGTTCCACAGCACATGGTGCGTTCATCAATGTGCTCAACTTCAAGACCGATAAACCAAGCCCCTAATGACACGTCTTCATTGGCATACTTGTGCAATATAGGCCTAAATTAAAAGTTCAAATCCTTTATAATTACTAGAGCATTTAACAATATATGATAGCGATAAAACAACTATGCTTCAATCCCAAGCATGTCTGGGTGTCCACTTTATGATAGTGATACTTAAGATCAAACATACAAATACCTAGTATAATGGAGACCGAAATTTTTTAGTATTGATAATCCACAGTATACATGCTAATATACACGGATACTTCAAGAAAAAACAAGTCTTTTTACCATTCAAAAGAACTTCAACGACTTGGTAGACGATAACAAATTCAAGCTTTATCAACAATTAACTTACTGATTGATTGATATGTATGTGGCCAAGTCCTTGGAGATAGCATAGATCTGACCAGTTGCATGTCGGAAGTATTTGTTTCCTTCTTCTCCAAATTTCCAGTATTCTGGCTCGTGGTACTTTACAGTCCTACAAAACAATATTAAAGTTCAATTCACGCAAATAAAATGTTACTACAGTTGAAACCAAAATGCTAGCTGAAAGCATCAATTGTCATAAGTTAGTAAAGCTTCACAATTACTTTTGAGCAAGAACAGGTCCAGATTTCATACACCCAATGTAAATTCTGGGCTTCGACCGATGACGAGCTAGAGTTGCAGCTAGCATGCCTGAAAAATCATTAGTCATTAAATACAAGCTGAACCAAGAGTATTAGTCGTTGAACTATAAAACTATATAGAAAACATATCCAGTGCATACCCAAATTGACGTGGACGTCATCATCAACCTTGACGTAGAAGTCGGCATCCCATTTTGCAACAGCAGTAGAAAAGAAAATCTTAGTTTTGGCAGAGAGCTCGTGATATCCTTCAACATGCTCCTACAACATCATGCAGATTCGGACCCCAAAATCTGTAAGATTTCCAAACTTAATACAAAAAGCAAAACTGTTCTTAAAGTATCGCACCAGCCTGAGGAAGTCTTTATGTTGAGCTTCTTCAGAATCAATAGCACGATCCAGTATGCTGTTAGATGTTGCACTGGATAACCAACACAGACATTTGTCAGTTCAGTAACATTAATTTCCTTTTCATCCTTGCTCATTAACACTAATGAGTGATGACTCATACATACTAGTAACATATACTACCAATAATAATACAGAAAAAGGAAAGAAAATGCTGGAAAAGAGAGATAGCAAAGAAAGTGCAAAGATTTAGAATTGACAAAGATCCTACAGGTGATGGAAAATTTAGTTGGAGTGGATAAGCATCGTACAGATGAGAAAGATCATTGCACGGGTCTAAGCCAAACTATCCAAAATAGAACATCTAGATTCTGATCAATCCTAAAACTAGCCAGTATCTTGTTAGTGGTGATATGTAATTGCAAGTATTTTAGTTAACAAAAAAATGGACAGTTCATATAATCCATCCGAACTCAAACAGCATGAGATCATGCATTCATTAGTTAAAATGTGTCTGCAACAAACCTCTTCAGCCCTTTTCAGTGGTGTGTTAGCTTTTGGTAAAGTGTTCTCCTGTAGTGTTTAATACTTCTGAAAATTTGATAGACACAACACTAAGGGCTTTGTTAGGTGATTTAATGAAATACTTACTGTCAAATTTACAAAATTAATCTTGGTTCTTTTAACTATTGAACTATTGAGATAGTTCATTTTAGGCCCACAAGTAGTTTCAGTAACTCCAAAATTGAGCTTTCGCAGAAAGTGTTTTTCTGTTCAAGTATCTGCAAACTGTAAGGACTCTTAAAACATTTGCTAAGACAACTTGGAGAAGTAACCTTTCAAGCTAAATGCATTTATTTCTCAAAATGCATCGCATTCCAAAAGACATTTTTACCTCCCAACATGTGGCAGCATAAGATACTCTCTCTAAAGCACTACAACCCTCTTGGTTTAAATTAAACTCACACCAAAAATTGCATATTATGCATCTAAATCAATTTCTAGTTCCTTTATTTTATTTCTTACAAGGAAATGAACTTCTAATTTCTTTAAACTCGTTTAAACCTCATAAATGTCATAAGCAGGAGACAGACCCTGTTTGAGTTTATTACTAGTGTTCAAATCAGTAGATTAGTGCCTCAAACTAGATGGCTACCTTTGTACAGAAAGCAGCTTGAGATTCATTTTGGATAGCCAATATTTCCCACAGCAAGTTTTTAAAAATATTTCACAGGTAATTCAATGGTTCAAACTGGGTACGAAAACTAGGAAACAGTTGAGGAAGGAGTAAGTGCATTCAACTATGAGTGGAAAACAGCTTGAAATCCAATTTTCAGATGATACGTAAAGATGCTTAGTAGAAGATGGACGGAAAGAAGCATATACATTCTTTTGGAGAGAATTTGGCAGGGTCCCAAAAAGAGTAGATAGTTCTGGTCCACTACTGTGTGCAGATCCAACTAGAACATTAAAAACAAATTGCATAGGACGATTTGCAAGGATGAACATCACAAGGTTTTAATGCATTACTTAATTATCAAAAGAAGAGGTAGCAACAGCTGACCACAATTCAGGGAGAGGTTGTCTTCTTTTCATTTTTGTTATGGAAAGTATTTACTTAATTTTCATTCAATGATGTCAAAAAGGCTCACTGCTTCATTCGCACTTAAGCCGTAAAGTTAGGTGCAAAATAGGTGTGGTTTTTGCGCCGTTTAAGGCTTTAAACGACACTGCGATGTAGGCAGTGGGGCATTAAGGCATGCATGGTATCACCCATGATAGAAACTACACACAGTAGTTCCGAACCAAGCAACGCGAGGTATTAAGATTGGTTCTGCTGCATTATGATGCAGGGGAAGGCCTTCTTAGTCTTTTTCTAGCAAACTCTCAGGGGTCGTTTGGAATGATGTATAAGGAAAATAATCATGGTATAACTTTATCCAATGTTTGGTTGTAGTTTGAATCATGTTTAACTATACACCAATTTGGTGTATTATTTTATTCTAACAAGAACATGGAATAACTAATCCATGTATGACTTATACATGGATAAAGTAGCAAAGGACAAAACTACCTTCATCTTTTTCCTAGAAACCAATGAAGGTCAATCATTCAAAGGTATAATTGTGAACTTATTACTTTTTAGCTTAAAAGGTAAATAATTATTTTAAATGATATCTTGTATATCCAATTTTAGTGCTATGAACCAAACACCCAACAAGAAATAATCTTTGTATTACTAATCCTTGTATAACTAATCTTTGCATTATAATCCGCGTATAACACTCGTCTTCGAACCAAACGCCACCATAGTCTTCTTCTAGCTAACTGAGTAAGTTGGAAGTACATGTTAGGAGCACTGTTTTGGTGTCTCTTTCCTAGAAGCTAAAAGTGTAGTCGAGCTTGAGTTGAGAATACAATTCCTTTTCTTTAACTTACTATCCACTTTTTATCTATATACGTTTCTCCTCTCTTTTTGGCATCTTTAGGAAGTAGAACTCCTAAAGATGTGTGGAAATCTGACGATTTCGATCCAGCAAGAAACAGATAGTGCACATATTGGTCCTTTAGAAGAATATTCTCCTGATCCAAATAAAGTCAAAGGGTTTCATTTTTGGACTTCTTTCTTTTGCCCAACACACGAAATGGGGGAATTTGACCTTGGAAACATGTCAGAAGTATGAGTCACTCCAAATTTCTATAGAACTGTAACAATCTAATTCTGCAAACTCTCTACAATCAGATCTTTTATTAACTTTAATGGTGGCTTGAAAGGAAAACAGATAAAACTTCTTTCTCTGATTCTGCATCTAGGTGACCTTTTTCATCATTTAGCACTACTGACATAGTAGCTCAAAATTAATACTCCCTACGTTTCAATTTGTCCGTCTTACTTTCCTTTTTAGTCTGTTTCAAAAAGAATGTCTCTTTCCTTTTTTGGTTACTCTTTAATTCCAACTTTCCACGTGGCATGTTTAAGACAGCAAGATTAAAGGGCATTTTGGTACATTCTACATATCTTTAGTTTAAGACCACAAGATTCAAAAGTCTTTCTTTATTTTCATTAACTCCGTGCCAAGTCAAAACCAAACAAACAAATTGAAACGAAGGAGCACCAAAATGTAGGATTTGGAACCCATTTGTCCTCAAGGAAAAGAAGTATCATACCTGTGACCAATCATGAAGCGGACTACAATTCCCTTCTCTTTCTCCAATCTGAGAAGCTTGTCGCCTAATATATACATATATATAATCAAGCCTCAGGCATGTTTCTTTCAAAATAAAAAAAGAAGATTTTTCAGTAGAGATTGTAGGAAACAGGGACACAACTGCACTTGGAGGTTTACCTTGAGGCATCCAAGTTTCTCTAACTGAGTCTCGCCTCTTCCTACTGCTAAAAGCAGTATTAATTCCAATTACCACAAAAACTTTCTTCCTTGGAGGGCCATTTTGGGAATGAGAAGAATTGGAAGACTGATCAGCCACCTTCATTTCCTGTGTGCTCCTAGTGGCTGCCAACTCCATCTGAAGCGTAGCAATTGACTTGTCCAATGATCTAAGCAGACCTCCCAAAACAGCTCACAACCATTAGTACCAAAAATAGAAAGTTCTCCCACAATATAGAAAACAACAAAAGTGATGCTTAGAGAACTCACTGAATTGCTTCATGGGTTTTGTACACCTCTTGCATTACATCCTTATCTTGTCCTTGTTTCTAGTATACCAACAAATTATACAAGGTCACGAATAGTCGGGTAAGAACACAAGCTACAAGCCAAAATAATCTTGGACTCCCAGAAAGCAAGAACTCGTGAAAAATAACAAGCAGACAAATTGAACTTAACTAAGCTAAACCTCCATCGACCAACTTCAATACACATAAAGACAGAACTCATTAATACTACGATTAGCTTCAATCATCATAACAAAGAATTCATTTGAAAAAACACAAGGTACACAGATTGAACTCAACAGAAACAATAAAACACAATTAGCTTTAATACTCAGAAATCAAGAACAAAAAGAAGTTACAACAGAAGATTGCACTTAGCAGAATCTAAAATCTACAATTAACTTCAATACTCAGGAAGTGATTGAACTTGCATAAGCTAATATCAACAAGTAGCTTCGACACCCAGACGTCAAGAAAAAGAAGTTCAGAAAACAGACAGATTGAAAAGCTTATAGCAGCAATTTGCTTCAATACCCAGAAACCAAAAACTCAAAAATAGACTGATTCAACTCAACAGTATCTAAACTCCAGAATCTGCTTCAAAATCCAGAAATCAAGAACTGAAAATTTTGCATAAACATACAACAAATGGTAAACTCCAGAATTAGCTTCAAAATCCAAAACAAAATAATCAATGAATTAAACGGAAACAGACAGAGATTGAACTTGACAGAAGCTAAAATCCACAATCAGATTGAATATCCATAACAGCAAAACTCCACAAAACTCCCCAACCACAGATTGAACTCAACAGAAGCAGAACTCTGTAATCAACTTCAAAATTTGCAAAATAAAAAATAAAAACAGACAACACAACAGTATCTAAATCTGCAATCAACTTGAATACACAGAAATCAAGAACTCAAAAACCTTCTTTTTCGAATTACAATCCTCAGAAACAACTTGAAGTTCTTGGTCCCTTCTATGCTGAGCTATAAGCTGACTCCCAGATTCAGTTGGTGACCACCATCTTCATCAAACAAACAGATCCACAAATAAAAATCAAAAGTTTAACAAAATTCCAAACATAACCCAAAAATCTAAAAGCTACCCTTTTTATCATCTTCACCTGTTAGAGAACAACATCCCAATAAAGAAGAAAGCAATTGAGAAAATAGGTATCCATTTTACAGAAACTTTAACAGTATGTCTATTCTTCATTGCTCCTAATTCCTAATCAAGATTCAAAGAATCAAGATCAAGGGGTTGGAAGTTAAAGGGTCACTATATCTATGGTTCTTTTTCCATATTATACAGAGATATCAAAAGGGGTGGAGACAAAGTTGGAGAGTAGTGCCAACATGAAAAAGGGGCTGTTAATTTCTCTGTCTTTTCCCTTTTTTTTATCAAAAAAATTAAACAATTGTTGAGATTTTGAGAATGTTGTTATACTTTTTTTTTCAAGAATGTTAGGCACACAACACAACTAGAGAGAATAGTATAGTATATAGTAGAGAGGAAAGGAGGAAGACAATAATTTGTCAAAAGTTGAGCTTTGTATGGGTCCTTTTGTACTAAGTTTCCAAAGGCGTAACGTTAACTTCAAAGGATATGCTTTGATAACAATTTGTAATCTGATGAAAAGTCTAGTTTTGGTATATAGATGTGGAAACAACTTGTTTTGGGATAACATAAAACACATGATTTAACTAATTATATTAAACACATTATTTGGATGGTTATTACGTGTTGTTTCATAACGTATTGTATTGTATTATATTAGTGTATTGTTTAATAAATACAATGTTCGGATAAATTGCATTGTTCTCTGTTGTTATATAATGTCACACGTTAATAATTTAAATAATAAGACTACAAGATAGAGTACGGAGTAGAGTTACAGTAAAAAGGTAGGGTAAAATAAAATATCATTATTGAATAATAAGTAAAGACAAAATGAGAAGAAAGTATTAAGGTAACGACGTGATCACATCAAAATCGATTGTTATACAAAATGAGACTTTTTATCTAGCGATGAATTTAAATAATACTATATAATAAAATTTAAGTAATAATGAAACAAATATAATATTTAAACTAAAAGGATGATAATAACGATCATCTAAACAACCTGTTAGAAAATTGTGAATACTCACAAGTCACCAGCAAAGAAATTACTAGTGTATTAATTATCAGCCTAGTAATTACATAACCTAGTAACTGTATTGACCTGTTTGTTTGCCACAATATAATTACAGTGTAATTACAAGTGTACTTTTGGCTGCACAAGTGTAATCATAATTTTACATTGAATTTTAAAAATAAAAATTAATTATCTAAAATTAAAAATTTATATTAGATAAATAAGGGCATTTATAAATGATATTAAATTGTATATTTAAGATATATATTGTCTTTTGAAAATATATTAATTAATAAGATATGTTCTTAACTAATATTATAAAAAATAAATTGATTTATATTTTTCAATTTAGCATATTATAATTAAATTAATCATAAAAACTAAAAGTAAAATTTTTCTATGAACATCATGAAATGCATGTTTGACAAAAGATTAATATTATAAATATAATATCATAAAATTATAAAAACAATTGATCAAAAGATAATCTATCAAGTCTAACTAAAAAAAATAGCTTGCAATGTAAAATATCCCGTCAATACTTCTAAAACAATTGAAAATGAAAATATAACATAAGTTCTAAATTCAAAACAAAAAATTTAACATAATACTCTTATGTCAAATTTTAACATAACATGCATAAATATGATTATTATTTTATTTTATTTTTAAAAAAATGTAGGTCCATAACTTTATTCAACAATAAATTCTACTTTAATTTTAAAATTAGAATACTAACAAAATTATACTAATGAAAAAATAAAAAAAATAGATAATAGAAAAAAATTGCATGGAATTACATGAAGTAAAGGTTGAAAATGAGAAGGAAATGAAATATAAATAATTAAAAATAAAAAATATATATTTTGAAAACATTAGAATAATAATAAAAAAAAAATTAAAACAAAAAAATAGAAATTTTAAAAAATATCCAGCTTATAATTACACCAGGTAATTATCAACAATTCACAGTCTCCCCATGTGAATTGGAGAGTATAATTACTTCCGCCAATTACACTCAATTACTTGTTGACTAAGTAATTACATAATCAATCAAATATATCAAACAATATAATTACTCTCAATTACATCAAATTCAATTATCAAAATGACTTTCCAAACTGGCCTAAAAGTTTAAATTTCAAATAATTTTAATTTTATGGAGATAGACATAAAAACAAACTTGAACTAAAGCAAATAAACAATTACATTTCCTTTTTGGGATCCTTTTACTATTTCATAGAATCATGGGAATGAAGAGATCTATTTGTCTTCGGACTAAATTCTTAGAGAAAAGAATTATTTTTTAAACTATTTATGTAGCGATTTATTTCGTCGTCATTTAAAGGGCATTTTATATGAAATTATATTAAAAAGAATTGAAATACGCTGTCAAATTAAATTGAAATGACACGACAAAAAAATTTAGGATTTAGATTTGATTGAAGCTGATGTGAGACTACTATAACGGAAATTTAACTACTATAAAACCGCTATTGTTTAAACATTGAAATCTATGATCAAACTTAAGCTAAATTGAAATTTTTCTACTATAACACTGCTACTGTTTAAACATTGAAATCTATGATCAAACTGAAGCTAAATTGTTTGGCAAACCAGCAATTGTTGATCAACTAAAAATTACACATATGTAAGAAGAAAAAAATATCATAAAAAATCAACTAAAATTGAAATCCAAAAAAAAAGAAAAAGAAGCATAGTAAAATATCTAGAAAATAGTCCATTGAAACAACTACAAGTTGAGACTATTAAGTAGCACAAAAACAAGAAAGCAAATAAAATATTACTGTAATTCCAGCCAATTGAATTAAAATAACGTTTTTATATGAACACAATTCCATTACTAATAAAGAACCAAAACCCTGTAAAATCAAACTCACATGACCTCAGTTACCTCAAAAGAATTGAGAAAGTTCTAATACAAATGTGACAGTAGGCATTTGTATAAAATAGACTATTTTTAGAAATTTTGCTAGTTTTATATGAGTCATATTTTGGCAGCAAGCGTTAAAGTTTCTTATAAAAAGACTTGAGTTACATACTCAAGTTTAAGGATGTTTATAAATTGAATATGTAATTATAAATATCCTTAAAATTGAGTATGTAATTATAAACATATTCAAAATGACTAAATATATAAATTTGTACATAAAATATATATATATATAAATACTTGCTGATCGTGAATATATCTAAATATATAATTTTGACTTTTACATACTCAAAATGATTTCAATTCGAATGTTTAAAAAGAGAAGAAGGTTATTAAACAGGATTCTCATAAAGACATTTTATAAAATCAAAAGTCTCAACATAGTAACTTATTTTATATATTTATTTTTTTAATCTTAAAAGTCATTTTGTTTTGACCGATAATTTTACTTTTTAATCCATTATACAGCAATAACACACCCAATGAAATCCCACAAGCAAGATCTGTTAGGATAGAATATACATAGACACTATAAGAAAATGAAGATACGATCATAACATTATATGAATATCGTGATAAGTTGCTTAAATATTACAACAGAGATTATCAACATTGAATTTACATTTAGGTCAAATATCATAAATCTTAGTGTCGAGAATTTTCCAACATTTAAGTAAATATTGGTAAGCCACGTTTATTTACGACATATATAAAAATATCACTAAATTTTTTTAACATATAGATAAATGTCGATAAAAAATAAATGACATTTATTTACGACATATATAGAAATATCACTTAAATTTTTTGACATGTAGAAAAATGTTGATAAAAAATAAATGACATTTATTTACGACATATAGAAAATGTCACTTAATATTTTTAATATCTAAATTAATATCGATAATGATTTACGATATTTTACTTATGACCTTTATAAAATGTCACATTAAAATTACAATTTGGTCAATATCAATAAAAAAATTACGACATTTTCAACAATTCAATAAATGCCGGTTCCAAATTTATTAAAATATTTGAGATAGGAGACATGCATGTTTAAAATAATTTTAGAATATTTTCCTCATATTTAATTTCGTAACACTAATCTTTCTTGTGATTAAGATACTATGACAACCTTCTTATTTTGATATCATTGTACCAATTTTTTTAAGAGAGTTTTACATTATATAATGAAAAGGACCCTTAATTACCTATTTTAAAGACATTCTAATTTCTAACATAATTACCTAAAATTATATTCTATTTTCTTCTTCTCATTATCATCACTAGTCAAATATTTCTGATCAAAATTCAGTCTAAACTAAATTAGTTGACATAAAAAATAACGATCACTAAAAGTAAATGTGAAACACTTCTATACACTTCCCCTTCGTTGTCTCTTCTCACTTCCATGTTCATTGGTATTATCCGATGAAATAGATTTAAATAGATCTAACGTCGATAAAATTCTTATTTTTTATTTTTTTGGAGTGATTTTTTTTTTCATTTTTAGAGTGAAATAAGTAATGCTTATGATGATTTTGTGATGGTGACTGGTGTTTTAGTGATGGTGGTTTGAAAGTGGAAATGGATGTATGTATATTGTATATCGAGTGTATGTTTTGTATAAGTTGAGTGTATATTGATGTCCTATATATCCCTTTATACATTCTTTGGCATATATACACACGTCATGAAATGGTCATGTATATATCACCATATGTTTGTATACGACATATATATAGAGAGATATTTTGTATGTGTCAATATATACCACTAAATGTCATTTATATGTATGTATATTGACCTGCATATGAAATACAATAATATACAATGAGATACAAGTATATAAGGAGAGAATAAGTTAAAGGAGATCATAAGAAATAACTCTAGCGAAAAGGAGATTCTGACAATCATGAATTTGGGCTCGTCTAGTCAACTATTCGATCATGATCAACTTTTATTTTTTGACATCACTTGTTTTCAATTTGAGTGTCTGAATCACTCTCAAGTACTCTTGAAGCTGACAAAACTATCTGAGTCTCAAAATACTATACATGCCTATAGATTTCCAAACTTCGATTCTAAGTTTGTTTACCCAAAGTATTAACTTTGATGAACTTCTTAACTTTTATTTTATAATTCAAACACAAATTTTAACATAACATTTATTTGATTTAAAAAATATATACTCATTACAATAAACACTTACCTAAAAATTAACATTTCAAAAATAAATACATAATATATAAGTCATGAAAATCGAATGGGTGAATTCAAAGACTAGTTTAGTATTTTGAAGGTAAAGTGCATATGATTCGTGAGAGTCAAAACTAACTTCGATAATTTCACTAGCAAACCTAAAAGTGACAAGATGACCTTGCTCAAATGGTAAATATCATTCACATTTAAGTTTGTGGGTTCGAGTCACCAAGAGAGCAAATAGGCGATAGTTCAAAGAAGGACTAAAAAAATAATTAAAAAAATTGGAAGTTATTTGAAATTATGAAAAGGACAAAATTTGAAATTCAAAAGTTTGATAGGAAAGAAAAGTTGAAAAAAAAAAAACTCAATGTATATGCCAAATCCTTAATGCATAGGATTTTGTTTTTTCCTTATATCCTTTTCCCATTGTGTTTCTCCCCCTTCTTCATTCAAGGTATATATGCACAACTTTATTCTATGTGTGTGTTTATTAATCAAGTGTAATCTTTTTCTATTAGTTTCACCCCTACTCAAAATGTGTCACAATTTATAAAACAATTTATAACGTTACTCGTTTTGAGAAAAGAACTTTTCTGTTTTATAGTTTTTTTTTTTTTTTGGTCAATTAATCATATGAACAATTAAATAAGTAATAAAGCATGATTAAATAGAAGTGCATGCATCAAAGGTGCCCAAGGTTTAGCTTAACCAGTAAGTCCCTACCTAGAGTAACTTTCTTGATTTTAGTGTTTTTGGTTGTAATACCCTAACATAAGATAAGTTGCGTAAGAAATTCAGGATAAATACTCAATAATAAACAAGTCTCAAATCTCAGTGACGCATTTTATTAAAGTCGTATGGACCTAGGTTCAAAGTGAATAATATCACTAGTGAAATTAATTGTAACAAATGGTATTTGAGTCACTTGTGTGTTAGTCTTGTCGATGATAGGTCAGAGTTCAATTGAGTTTAGGCAAATTTTAAGAAGGCGGTACAAACCTTAATGCTAAGTCTGCATTTTCATGTAGTGGGACAAATTTCAGCAAGAATGTTTGAGTCCATAAAAGGGGTATACGTGACACCCTAGCTTAGGGAAAGAGTCCCACATCGACAAATTAAAAGAAAGATATTGAATATATAAGTATAATGACTCGTTTTTAAATCGTTCAAATTTGGAGATTAAATTGATTTTGAATGCACTTTATGACATTGATGTGTTGTAAGAAGAGTTTATTGTGGAATGGTATGAGAAGGGAGTAAAAGGTAACAAAAAACTTTTCCCAATGTGGAAGAAAGCCATTTGTGTGCCGACTCATAAATTTTTAAGATAATTGTAGATCATTTTATATTTTTAGAGAAAAATATTTGAATTGTGGGAAGAGTATTATTTCGAGGTAAACACCCTCTATCTCTAACCCTATGATTACAGATTTGAGTCATTAGGAGAACAAAAAGTGTGAGCTTCTAAAGATATATAAAAAAACAATGGATTATGATTGAATTAACCTAAAAAGTAAGTACATATATCAAAGACAAAAAAACAAAAATTATAAAGAGAGACAAAACTTGTAGAGAGCAACATGGAGTTTTCTTCCGTATGTTGTTGTTCATCTTGTATTCCTAAGATACTTAGAACAAAACTTTGAAGAACTTGGTAAGAAACAACAAAGTTTAAAGAGTATTTTCTAACTAGAAAATTAAAACTAGTAGAGAAAATAGAATCAGAAACAGATTAGAAACAATATAAAAATATTTTTCTCAAAGAAAGAAAATCGAGCCCACTGAATGCACAGTGTCCCCTTAAGGAAATTATTCCCCTCAAGTACCCGAGGTTAATGGAATATATCCTCCCAGGATAAAACGATCTTACTCACCGGTGTATCGGTACCTAAAACCACGGTGTCAGCGAACTACTCAACGGCAGTAAAGTACACTTAGAATACTAGATTTAGTATAGTAGTAGAAGAAGTCAAGAAAATTTTATTTTTAAAATGAGAGGAAATCCCTCAATTTATAGAAAACAAAGGGTAGTGTGAAAAGGTTCTTATTGTGCCTTACCGGAAAGGTCACAACCCTTTGA
>JAJONR010009006.1:0-26867 GCA_029582245.1 Solanum etuberosum
ATTAATTAAAATGAGTGTGTTTATATTATATCTTAGATCGTTTCTTTTATTGTATTTGAAATGGTCATCAAATTGCAATTTCTCTACCTCATTTGGTTACTATATAAGTTTCTGCAAATGTTTTTTCTTTTTTTGGTTCAATATATACTTTTCAGGATTAAATGAGGGGAAAAAGAGTGAAATTAGGGCTTTAAGTCATCTATGTGGAAGTGGGGTGTGTTTGGCGTGCACATGTGGAGTCCATGTGACATTTTAGCACACACATGGATGTTTTTGTTAAACAGAAGGGCAAGTGCGGTCCAATAGTTAGACGGGAAGGGCATTTTGAGCCGAAATATAGTTTAAGGGTATTTTTGACCCTTTTCCGTAGTCGTCTATGTGGAGGTGGGGTCTGTTTGCGTGCACATGTGGCATCCATGTGGAGTCCATATGACATTTAACACACACATGGATACTTCCGTTAACTAGAAGGGTAGGTGTGGCCCAATAGTTTTACGGGAAGGGTATTTTTGAGCCGAAATATAGTTTAAGGGTATATATAAGCTATTTCGGATAGTTTAAGGGTAGTTTTGACCCTTTTCCGTTAATTCATTTCATTTTTCATACCGTGGGCTTCAATTTGTTTCATAATTATTAACTGACTAGTG
The DNA here is from genome assembly GCA_029582245.1 of Solanum etuberosum. Classification (NCBI taxonomy): domain Eukaryota; kingdom Viridiplantae; phylum Streptophyta; class Magnoliopsida; order Solanales; family Solanaceae; genus Solanum; species Solanum etuberosum. Next base: position 648 of record JAJONR010009006.1, read on the forward strand.
AATGTATTCATGCTTTACGCTGTAATATTCATATAAAATTTAATTTGATTATATTGATGAAACTAGAAAACATAATACTATGTTTATTAGAATTTAAGTTTAAATGAGCTGCATTTTTTTATCATCAATTTTATTTTATTTTTTGAAAAAAATAATTGCATGTGGGGTTTAGAGCCTGTTTGGCATTGCTGCTCAAAGCTGCTTATTTCTAGAATCACTTTTTAAAATAACTTTTCACAAAAGTGTTTTCGTAAAATAATAATTTGTGTGTGACTAATTCATTTGAAAAGTGTTTTTGATAAGCAAATTGAGTTTGACTAATTTTTTTTTAATAAGTGCTTTTGAAAGTCAAATTACGAAAAAAGACAAGTATAAATGAACTTTTAATATTAAGATATTTTATAGTGAGAAACTATTTTAAATATGTATTATAAAAAGTAATTTAATTTTTTATTTTTATTAAATTAAAATCATAAATATTCAATTTTTCAATAAATATCAAAACATTGTTGTTACATTATTTTCTAATTCTCCAAAATAATGCAAAAAATAATATACATAATATAAAATATAAATTATAAAATAATAATATATAAACGTGAAATAAAATAAATAAATTATTATATAAAAACAAAAAATTGTTATATAAAAATAATAAATAAAATTTAAAATGAAACTTAACCAAACTAGATATGATAATTAATTAATAAGGAATCAAAAACACTTATACTAATGAAGAGAGGGGGAGCCTGATTAGAACCAAAAAAAAGTTTCAACACACTAGAGGAGGGTGAGTACTTGAAGATATGTGAAACTGGCCAAGACAGTGAAGACATAAGGGGAGGGAGCAGTCAAATTCCACAAATGATTACTTGATGAATGTAATAGCATGATTGTAAAGGGTCTGAATAAAGTGTATAAACACAAGGAGCTCATACAACTAGGCCTAATTCCATCGATGAATCATTCGAGAACGAATTTTGCGAGACTAATCTAATCTTATTCAACCTTAGATGGGAATTAGGGCGAAGCCTGGGGCGGTCTCTGCCTTCTTAACACGCGGCACACCAACGGGCAGTAGAAGAATTAGTCCGCCTTGAAGGGCGGCTGATCCGGACCGCAACATATGTCTTGGAGTCGCTGGGCTATTCGCCCCAACCGGGCGACATAAAAACTTTCGTACAGATCTTCATAGTGGACAACTCATGATAACTCTTATCCCTTACTTCCGATGAATGAGAAGTCTAGTTAGGCAGTGGAAACCCTGGGAAGTAAGGAAGTTCAAGTTAGAGGGCATATGAATATGAAATAACATATGATGAGATTGGTCAATCTTTCTCATTGCTTGACTAAAGAATGCATTTTTTGGCTCTAGCACTCCCGTCATGAGGGTGGACTGACCGCACTGATTGGATTGTTTTCCTCGTTTAAGAACCGGAAGCAGACATTCTCTAATCCTACCAAATTCTCACTTTCACTCGAGCAGCATATATGAGACCAGTAAGAGAGATTCGACATGATCTTCGAAAAAAGCAAAAGAGCCAAGGAGCATCCTCGAATCCTGATCAAGCCCCTGAAGCTGGAAGATTGCGCATCCGATCATCGAACGGCGCAGGTAAGGTGTTTCAACAAGAAAATGAAGTAGGAATAATATATAGCAATTACAGAGACTAGAGTTAATGCAACTCAAGTTGTGAAGAAGATAGAAAAGAACTGGATATGGCAAAATAATTATGGTGAGGACCCTAGGGGAGAATTCAGATATTATGGAATCCAAATGTAGTGGAATTCAAACAACCAGACACACACAGGAAACTGATACATGACTTTGTCAAGGTGAAATATAGTGGCATGATGTTTGATCTAAGCTTGGTGTATGGCCTGCACACGTGCTTGGATATGAGATGTTAGCATTTTGTTAATGCTGAAATGATCCGTATTACATGGACCCATTATCCCATTACATCGACCCACTATCCTACTACTCTAGTGGTTGGTAACTAACCATTATCCCACTACATGGACCCACTATCCTACTACTCTAGTGGATGGAAACTACCCATTATCCCACTAATTTGATGGTTGGTAACTACCCATTATCCCATGTTGTAAAACTTCTCATAACCTCTTAGAAACCGTTCTTGATGGAGGCATGGTTATAAATATGTCATTTGGTTCAAAGGTCCCTAAGCACATGACTTCTTTAAACTCCATACCATCTAAGAGTGAGGTTTTGAGTGCTTAGAAGGTCTTTGAAGAAGAGAAGAATTACCGGATTGGAAAACAAACGTCGACGACTCCGACTATATTGCTAACAATGGCTGAAGGTATGTCGATCTAATCTATTTCCGCTGCGCCATTGCTATGTAATATTTTACATTTGGTATCAGAGCAATCTGAATTTCCTCTGCTTTGTTAGTTTTCGGAATTCGCTAAAATTGCTCAAAATGGATCTTAAAAATTCAGATCTTTTTTTGAAATCTTTAAAGCATTTTCTAATAATAAAAGGCAAAGAGATTGTTGTTTTGATTTGCGTGCTAGTGATCACATAACTAGAGTATGTGACTGTTAGTTCTCTGATTTTGAATATTATATGTTTAAATTATTATATTTACTGTATGTAATCTTTGTGTCTCTTTACATATATATATATATATATATGTATGTATATAAATATTTAAGCATATGATATTTAAGTTTGTTACATAATGTTCAACAATAAATCTTGTATACAATTTTGATTTAATATTTAGTGATTCATATAATTTTATTTGATTGAGATTTAGCCACAACAATCTTAATTAAATGATATTATATATTATGTCTTGGATCACTTAAAGAAATAAATGTCTAAGTGATCTAGAATTTATTTGATTAAAGTTTAGCTACAACATCTTTAATTGAATAAAATTTTAAAGTTAAGGATCACATAAAGAAATTTTTAGACATTAGAATTGTGATTAATTATGCATGACATGATAACTTAATTTCTTTATTATTGAGTTGCATAATTAATTAAGATGAAATATTAAATACTTTTCATAATTACCCACATGAATTATGAATGAGAGTTTAATAGTTTTGTCATAAAGATAGAATATCATGCTATTAAATTGATAATTTTTTCATAAATATGAATCTAATTGAATTAAAAATTTAGCCCACTGGCAATTTTTATGTCAGTAGATTCAATTTTATATTATTTGCCTCAAATTTATGTTAATTATATATGTATATTTTTGCAGTTATGCAACCTGCAATTTTCTCTGATATTTCCGAACTGAATGGTGAGAACTATATGATTTGGAAGGATAGAATTCTCTTTCACTTAGGGTGTATGGATATTGATTATGCTATTAGGAAAGACGAGCCACCTATTAATGAAATCAGCACTCAAGATGAGATTGTTCTTCATGAAAAATGGGAAACGCTCTAACCGTTTGAGTGTTATGTTCATTAAGACCAAAATCTCTGCTGGTATTCATGGTTCTGTCGAACAGTATAACAATGTCAAGGCATTATTGAAGGCTATTGATGAACAGTTTAAGACTTCAGATAAGGCACTTGCCAACACCTTAATTATGAAATTCTCATCAATGAGGCTCACCAGTGTGAGAAGTGTGCATGAGCACATTATGAAAATGCGAGACTTAGCGGCTCAACTAATGATTTTTGAGGTTGAAATGTCTGAAAATTTTCTTGTGCACTATATATTGAATACTCTACCTGCACAGTATGGTCCCTTTAGGATCTCTTATAACACACATAAAGATAAATGATCTATTAATGAACTCATGGCCATGTGTGTTCAAGAGGAAGGTCGACTGCTGATGGAAACGGGAGAAAGTGCATTCATGACTACTCAAGGAAAAAAGACCAATCAAGTCAACAAGAGGTCTAAAGGAAAGGCACCACTTAAAACTGACATCAAGAAAGAATCCAAGTGTCGCTTCTGTAGAAAGAAGGGCACATAAGGCAGGATTGTGTCAAGTTTCAACAATGGCTTGTTAAGAAAGGTACTTCTATCACTCTTGTTTGTTATGAAGCTAATATGATTGATGTTAATCATAACACGTGGTGGATTGATTCTGCTTCTACAATCCATATTACGAATTTCTTGCAGGATTTAAGAAACCTGCGGAAGCCAGTGGGAGCTGAGCGAAGCATCTATTCTGGAAACAAGATGCAATCGCATGTGGAAGCTATTGGGACAGGCAATTTAGTTCTTAGTAGTTGTTTTATTTTAGAGTTAGAAAAGACCTTTTATGTTCTTAATTTTTCTAGGAATTTAATTTCAGTATCAAGACTTGTGCCTTTGGGATATTCCTTCTTTTTAGAAGGTTATTCCAATTATTTTTTATAAATCTAAACTTGTTGGATATGGTACATTGTCTGATGGTATTTTCTCTCTTAATTTACAAAATGATTCCGCTCATACTGTTATGCATGTACAAGCTGGCACTAAATGATGTGTTATGAATGAAGATTCCTCTATCTTATGGCATCGGAGATTGGGACATATCTCCATTGATAGAATTAAGAGATTAGTAAATGATGGAGTACTTAGTACTTTAAATTTTACTGATTTTGATACTTGTACGGACTGCATTAAAGGCAAGCAGACCAACAAGTCAAAGAAAGGTGCCAAGAGGAGTTCAACCGTATTAGAAATCATACATTCAGATATACGTTGTCTAGACATGGACGCATATGGTCAGAAATACTTTATCACTTTTATAGATGATTACTCACGATATATGTATCTCTACATGCTTCATAATAAGAGCGAAGCATTAGAAGCCTTTAAAGTTTTCAAGGTTGATGTAGAGAAACAATGCGAAAAACAAATTAAGATTGTGAGAACTGATAGAGGTGGTGAGTATTACGGTAGATATATTGAAGATGGACAAGCACAAGGTCCGTTTGTGAAGTTTCTTCAACAAAATGGGATTGTTGCCCAATATACTATGCATGGTTCTCCGGATCAGAATGGCGTAGCAGAAAGAAAAAGTCGAACATTATTGGACATGGTGCGTAGTATGTTAAGTAGCTCTAAGCTATCTAAGTCCTTGTGGATTGAATCTCTTAAGACATCAGCATATATATTAAACCGAGTTCCAACCAAGGCTGTTCCAAAGACACCTTTTGAGTTATTCAAAGGTTGGAAACCTAGTTTGACATATATACGCGTATGGGGATGCCCGTCTGAAGTTAGAATTTACAACCCACAAGAAAAGAAACCGGATCCTAGGACCACTAGTGGATATTTCATTGGATATGCCGAAAGGTCTAAAGAATACAAATTCTACTGTCCATCAAACAGTACTAGGATTGTGGAATCAAAAAATGCAAAATTTCTTGAGAATGACTTAATTAGTGGGAGTGATCAATTTCAGAATACAATTTCTGCAAGAGACCGACCTTCCACTTCAAGTCAAAGATTGATTGTTGTACATAATACCCCTCAAGTACAATTGGGTGTTGAGCAACCAATCTGAGATTCTACAAGCTGCTGAAAACATGCCTATAGATCATGTTGTTCAAGTAATTCCTGAAATTATTGAACAACTAGTTGAACAACATGATCCACAGGAAAATGTTAGTGCAACATTGAGAAGATCTACTAGAGAAAGAAAATCAGCAATTCCTAGTGACTTTGTTGTGTATTTGTAAGAATCTGACATTGGAGTTGAAAATGATCCCGAGTCTTTTTCACAAGCCATGAATTGTAAAGAGTCTGAATTTTGGTACAATGCCATGAAAGAAGAGATGAATTCTATGAAAAGTAACGAAGTCTGGGATCTTGTCGAGTTGCCTAATGGTGTTAAAACCATTGGATGTAAATGGGTCTTTAAGACTAAAAAGGACTCATCAGGCAACATAGAAAGATATAAAGCAAGACTCGTTGCTAAAGGATTCACTCAAAAGGAAGGAATTGATTACACAGAGACCTTTTCTCCTGTGTCTAAAAAGTATTCCTTGCGCATAATATTGGCATTAGTAGCACACTTTGACTTAGAATTGCAACAAATGGATGTGAAAACCACATTTCTCAATGGTGATCTAGAGGAAGAAGTTTATATGAAACAACCCGAAAGATTCTACTCTAGTAATGGTGAGCACTTGGTATGCAAGTTAAAGAAATCCATAGATGGACTAAAACAAGCCTCCCGTCAATGGTATTTGAAATTCATAATGTTATCTCTTCATTCGACTTTGTTGAGAACATTATGGATCAATGTATATACCATAAGATTAGTGGGAGTAAAATATGTTTCTTAGTTCTATATGTGGATGATATCTTACTTGCATCCAATGATAAGGGAATGATACATGAGGTGAAACAATTTCTCTCTAAAAGTTTTGATATGAAAGACATGGGTGATGCATCTTATGTTATTGGTATTAAGATTCATCGAGATAGACATCAAGGTACCTTAGGTTTATCTCAAGAATCCTATATCAATAAAATTTTAGAGAGGTTCCGAATAAAAGATTGTTCACCAAGTTTAGCTCCTATCGTGAAGGCTGACAAGTTCAATTTGAATCAGTGCCCGAAGAACGATCTTGAGAGGGGACAAATGAAGGACATTCCTTACGCTTCTTCTGTCGGAAGCTTGATGTATGCTCAGGTTTGTACAAGACCTGACATATCATTTGTTGTTGGAATGTTAGGAAGATATCAGAGTAATTCAAGTCTTGACCACTGGAGAGCTGCAAAGAAAGTCTTAAGATATCTTCAAGGGACAAAAGACTACATGCTTATATACAAACGATCAGATGACTTAGAAGTCATTGGCTACTCTGATTCAGACTTTGCTGGCTGTGTTGATTCACGGAAATCAACTTCAGGATACATATTTATGTTAGCCGGTGGAGCTATATCTTGGAGAAGTGCCAAACAGACTCTAGTTACTACTTCCACTATGGAGGCTGAGTTCGTTTTTTGTTTTGAGGCTACCTCACATGGTGTATGGTTGAAGAGTTTTATTTATGGGCTTAGAATTGTTGACTCTATATCTAAGTCATTAAGGTTATATTGTGACAATTCAGCTGCTGTCTTTATGGCTAAGAATAATAAAAGTGGTAGTCGAAGCAAACATATCGACATCAAATATGTAGCCATAAGAGAACGTGTTAAAGACAAGAAAGTGGTCATTGAACACGTTAGCACTGAAGTAATGTTAGCTGATCCTTTAACTAAAGGCATGCCACCACATAAATTTAAGGATCATGTAGTCACAATGGGACTTAGTCCCACTATGTAAAATTTTGTTGTAAAAATGAATGTTTTTGCAACTCTATTTTATATGATATTTCTTGTTAACTATGTGCACATTCAGTTTTATTTTCAAAAATATCGCTAAAGTATGGACCTAGAATAAATATTGAGTTTATTCATTAGTTATATGGGCTAAAGTTTAGAGATATAGTGCATTGTGATATATGGAAGATACTACTCGCTCCTAGAGAAACTATCTCCATGATTCGTGTATTATATTTCATTAATGGGATTAGAATATACGGACCAATGGGATAATGTTAGCATTTTGTTAATGCTGAAATGATCCGTATTACATGGACCTATTATTCCACTACATGGACCCACTATCCTACTACTCTAGTGGTTGGTAACTACCCATTATCCCACTACATGGACCCACTATCCTACTACTCTAGTGGTTGGTAACTACCTATTATCCCACTAATCTGATGGTTGGTAACTACCCATTATCCCATGTTGTAAAACTTCCCATAACCTCTTAGAAACCGTTCTTGATGGAAGCACGATTATAAATATGTCATTTGGTTCAAAGGTCCCTAAACACATTACTTCTTTAAGCTCCATACCATCTAAGAGTGAGGTTTTGAGTGCTTAGAAGGTCTTTGAAGAAGAGAAGAATTACCAGATTGGAAAACAAACACCGACGACTTCTTTCCACAGCTGGCACCAGAGAAGACTTGATTAAATTACGTAGAGTGATCACAGAAATTATTCGCAAGCTTGCGCACACGTGGGAAAGTTGAAGATTTCCACTGCGCCATTGCTATGTAATATTTTATAGGAGAGACATGTGGTATGAGCTGAATTCAGTTTAATATGAGTTGTAGACATCCTTGGCAAGTAAATGGGGATTTCAACTCCATACTGCATACTAAAGATAGAGTAGTAGGCTTGCAAGTTCAGGAGGCAGAACTAAGGGATTTCAAGAAATGCTTATTTGACACCGAATTAACAGAATTGAAGACTGTGGGAATAAGCTACACTTGGTCAAATGGTCACTCACTCACTCTTATAACGATATACATAAAACCCTGGTGAATTCTATGTGGATGCAATCCTGAACCCATTTAGAATGCAACATACTTGATCCTGGCTTTTCAGGTCATAACCCTTTATGTATGTGTTATAGTAGATGTAAGGAAAACTACTGGACCTAAGCCATTTAGATTCTTCAACTACTTGGCAGATCATTTGGAGTTCTTGCAAACAGTGGAGGAAGATTGGAAAGCATGGAAACAGGCCAACTCTATGGATGAGGTTTGGAGGAAAACAAAAAGGTTGAAGCAACCTATGAGAGTTCTAAGTATTCATGACTTCAAACAGATTCAAGCCAGAGTAAACATGATCAGGAATCAATTGAAGGAGCTACAGGAACAAATGAGGTATGTCCATGATGATAACTTAGTGGAGCAATATCACGCAGAGCTAGAAAAATAGAGGAACATAGAGGAGAGTGTCACAAAGCAAAAAGGCAGGGTTGTGTGGCTAAACGAAGGTCCTGTGGCTAAAAGAAGGAAACCGCATATTTTCATGCTTGCATGAAGGACAGACAAGAACAAAACCATATCATGCGACTGACATATGACTCTGGAATAATAATACAGGATGACAAGGCTATACAAGAGGAGATAGTGAGATTCTATAAAGTCCTATTGGATACAACAACAAGCCAATTAACCTTTGTCCAATCTCATATCATGGAATTGGGAAGAATGTTGAATAGAGAGAAACAATTGCTACTGATTGACAGGGTTATAACAGAAGATGTATACAATGCTTTGATGACTATTCAGGAAAACAAGGCCCCAAGAGGTGATGGTTTTAATGCTTTCTTTTATAAGAAAACTTGGCCTATAATGGGTAAAGAGATCACTCAAGTTGTATTAAATTTCTTTGATATCGAAGTAATGTGTAAAGAAATAAATTGTGTTATTATTACTCTGATTCTAAATACTAAGCAGCCTCAATCAGTAAAAGAGTATACACCAATATCATGCTACACTATACTCTACAAGATTATTTCTAAAATCTTAACCATCAGAATGCAAGCTTTGATGGATACACTGGTAGTTGCTAGCCAAGCAGTACCAAGTAGAGTAATTGTTGATAACATCTTGCTTAGTCATGAGCTGGTGAAAGGATACAACAGAAATGTATATCTCCTAGAAGTATGACGAAGATTGACATGCAAAAAGGCTACGACTCCATTGAATAGCCTTTTGTTGAGCGAATTCCGAGTTTATTGAACTTCCCAACAAAGTTCATTAATTGAATTATGGCTTGCCTTACAACTGTGTACTATTCTATACTAATCCATGGAGTGCTTGCCCTCCCTTTTGAAGCAAAAAAAGGGCTAAGGCAAGGAGACCCCTTGTCCCGATATTTGTTTGTCCTGAGTATGGAGTATCTGAGTAGATTACTGAAAAACTTGAAAAGCAGCAGGGACTTCAACTATCAACCCAAATGCTATAAGGTAAACATAGTCTAGTTGGGAATTGTCGATGACCTGTTACTATTTAGCCGGAGGATGTCAGGCCTGCCTATATATTGTTTGACACTTTCCAGGAGTTCTCTAAAGCCTCAGGATTGATGGAAAATCCTAGCAAAAGCTCCATATACTTTGGAGGTGTAAACATTACTGTCCAGGAGAAAATATTGGCATATACAAGTTTACTAGAGGGAAAATGCCTTTTCGATACCTTGGAGTGCCCCTTAGTACTAAGTGTTGGGTCGAAAGTGATTAGGGCGTCATGCGGAAGCTTACAATTGCAAAAATATTGGTGATAAATTAGATGAAAAAAACTTATACTAAAAAATATAATATTATTATATGAAAACTAATATAAAAGAAAAATATTAAAACTGTAGAGAGGAAAAATCTTCCTATAAATAAAACTCTTAAATGTCTACATTGTGGATGCTATTGTGTTCTTGATATGAGAAGGGAGGTCTTCAATTTATAGAGTTCCAAACTTTTCTTCCAAGAAAAGAATAACTCAAATATGGAAGAATATTATATTTTTCTTTCAGAAAAAGTAAAATCATTTATGGTAATGTTTTGTCTTTTCTTTTAGGAAAAAATAAATTTCAAATAAGGTAAGAAAATCAGGGCAAAACCCTAACAAATCTCCCTTTTTGGCTGGATTTTCTTGACAAAATTTGATCCACCTTCTTCATATGCATGATAATCTTGTTCTTCACATAGTCTTCATCACTGCTGCTTGTCATGGTTTAAAATAAGTTTAAAATATATGGGTTAAAAATGGTTTAAAAATATTTCATTTTTATTTTTAAAAGTTGCCGCAACAGGATTGTTGAAAATATGGTTGAAACTTCTTCTCCACATGTAGCTTAACAAAAATCTTCATTATCATCAAATTTGTTGCAAATTGGTTTGAAACCGCTTGAACTTGTCTTCAATCTTGTTGAACCATTGGATCATTAAACCATGTGCTCTGATACCACTTGTTGGGTTCGAAAGTGAATAGGGCGTCATGCGGAAGTTTATAAGTGCAAATCATAAGGCGATAAATTAGACGAACACGTAAAACTATACTAAAAGACATAATATTATTATATGATATGACCAATTGGCCTACATAATTAAAAACTAATAAAAAAAAATATTAAAACTGTAGAGAGTAAAAATCTCCCCATAAACAAAACTCTTAAATGTCTACATTGTGGATGCTATTGTGTTCTTGATATGAGAAGAGAGATCTTCAATTTATGGAAGAATATTATATTTTTGTTTCAGGAAAAGTAAAAATATTTATGGTAATGTTTTGTCTTTTCTTTTAGGAAAAAATAAATTTCAAATAAGGTAAGAAAATCAGGGCAAAACGCTAACACTAAGAGACTATCTACTTCTCATTTTGAACCTCTTGGAAAAAATGTTAGGCAGGATCTCTTCATGGACATCAAAATTTCTATCTTATGCTGACAGAACTCAACTGATAAGGACTGTGTTGATATCAATGCAAACATATTGGTCACAAATCTTATATTACCAAAGAAGATAACACAATTGATTGAATAAATGTGTAAATATTCTTGTGGCCTGGGAAAACAGAAGTAACAAAGAAAGCATTAGAAGCCCGGAGTAGACTATGTCAACCCTAATCAGCAGGTGGACTGAATTTGATTGATATGGCAATATGGAACAAAGCTACAATCAACAAATTGTTGTGGAATATGTGTACAAAAAATATAAACTATGGATCAAATGGATACATGCATACTATGTGAAGGGTAGAAGCATATGGGAGGTAGAACCAAAACAAGCCTCTTGGGTGATTCAGAAGATATTTAAAGCAAAAAAGTACTTCACATATGCTGGCATACCTCTGGAGACAGTACATACAATACACAAGGTGAACATTAAAAGTATATAACAGAAACTACAAGGAACCTTTGAAAAGGTGAGCTAGAAGGGTATGATATGTGGTCATCAAGGTCTACCTAAATGGATATTTGTACTAAGACTAGTAGCATTGAGAAGACTATACACTTGTTACAGATTGGACAAACAGGGAATGGACATAAACATACAATGTCGGCTGTGCAGTACTCATCCTGAATCTATTCAACATCTATTCTTTGATTGTGAATACAGTAGACAACTATGGTCTAGGTTGCTCAAGTGGATGCACATCCAAAGATCATGTATGGAGTGAGAAGAGGAACTCAAATGGGCAGAGAAGTGGTGTAAAGGGAGAAGTGTAGGGCTGAGGTATACAAGATAGCATTAGCTGCAACAATGTATTTTGTTTGGAAGCAGAGGAACCAACGAGTATTTCAACAGAATAACAAGAGCATTAAAAACATTTTAAAACACATTACCCAGAAAATTTACTTCAGGGCTCATGTGAGACATAAAGACAGGCTATATATTAAAATGTTTAGCAGTTATCCATAGTCTGTACTGGTAGAAGTAAATAGACGCTAAGGTTCTCACTACTCAGGAGTTGGAAATGTCCAGGCTTGCTTGTCTTTGTGTAAATCCTTACTTGGTAATAAAATTACCTTTAATTATCAAAAAATATTAACTAATAAGGAATATATTGGTAAATATGTATATATATATATATGAAATGTTTTAGTCTTGAAAAAAATAATTTCCTATTTCTGTTTCTGTTTTTATAAGAAACAAAATTTTTTAGCTTCTTCCCAACGAAAAAAAAACTACTTCTATTTAAAAATAATTTTACTGATTTTCCAAATGCTTAATTTTTCAATAAAAATGTTTTTTCCAAAATAAGTGTTTCTGGCCCCCAAACAACAATGTTTCACGCCCCGAGCCTACACCCTGGACGTGGCTGACACTCGAGAACCATTGTTGGTCCCCAGCGAACCCTTGGCCTGGCTAACTATAAACATGAGACTAAATATGATATGTGGAAGCCTTAAATAGATGATCATTTAAATCATTTAAATAAAAGCTTTGAAACACTGTCTTAAAATACTTAACATGAATCAGTTCCAATGAAATTATCGGGAGAAAACATGAAAAAAAACATCTAACTCTGCCTATCTATGAAGCCTCTATTGTTCAAGAAAGGTATAGGGACAAGACCCATGACACCTCAATACTACTAAACAAAATATAAAAATAGAGTCCTCCGGAAGCAAGGAGGTCTCACCAAAAGTTATCAAGAAGTGTGAAGTGATATCAACGAAGATCTTGTTGATGATCCCAAACACCTATATCTTCATCATAAAAAAGATGTAGGTCGAATGACATCAGTACATTGAATGTACGAGTATGTAATATAACTGAATAAACAAATAACAAAACTGAAGGACTGAAAGCAACTGAACTAAATCAACTTATGAATATGAAGTAGAAACCATTTAAGCTTTACGATAATATATGCAATAAAAGCAATATGAAAATAATATACTTTACTCTGAAAAACATTACTATGAACCTAGCAATGATACAACGTTTCACCCATGCTGCAAGGGTCATCCTATTGCCAGGGTATAGGATGCTACTGTAACTATGGATCCATCTAATAGGCCTTCTTAGAGGCAGTGAGGAGTCACACGATAAATATGTGCGATCATTTCCTACGCTGGCTACATAGTTTTACGAGACTTGAGTTAAAAATAGACTCTTACCAAATTCAGTGCTCGATACTACTCTCAAAATATTCAATATCCATTATGCTCAATCACCATTTACAAAGAAAGGGAATATTACTTTACTTTTCACTTGGCTTTTCTGAAGTACTTTTCAGAAACATCAAATATACTCCTTTTCTTTCTCAACTGTCAAATAGTACATATGAAATCATTTGATTCTTCCTTTAAAGACTCTGTTCAAAACTTGCATTTAAAATATATACTTATGGACTTATCTCTCAAGTCCAAAATCGATATATAAGAACTGAAAACTCTCTATACTTATATGAAAATAGTGCTCTCTTTTTCAATATAAAAATGATACATTCGAAACCCTTTAAGTTTCCTTAAACTCTTTTTTCAAAATAATATTTTTAAACTTTTCTCTTAAACTCACTTTAGTTCCAAAATCAATATAAGGAAAATTACTGGCTCAAAATACTTTTAGTAAAACTCAATATATATATATATATATATATATATAGGGTTCATGCGGAACTACACTCATGAACAATAATTCAAGAATTTCAATGCATATAGTATCACAATCTCATAATATAGGAATCTTATAAAAGTGGGGGAAGAACCCTAGATTCAACTTGTTACTGACTGAATTGATATGTAGGGCGTGAGGATGAACTAGTCCAACACTATGAATAGCCTTACATACCTGGAAGAACAAAGCTCTTGAAGAGGTTTGAAGAAAAACTTGATTGGAAGACTTGGAACCCTAGCTTTTGTCTTTCTTGCGGTTTTCTTGGAGATGAAGGGTGGAGAAGAACCTTGGATTGAAAACCTTAGGATTCTTTAAGAGAATATTGAATTTGGAGCCTTTAGATCTTGAGAAAATTGGAGAAATCCTTTCTTGAAGTTTTTGATCTTTGAAAGAATGAGAATTGGGGATTTTGAGAGTTGTTGTACGTATAATGATTAGGTTGTAAGATGGACTTAGGGAAGTTGATTTAGGGAAATGTCAAGAATAACCTTCTATGAACGTAATAAAAGCATAAAAATAAAAGAAAATGACCTTTTAATGAATCCCGTCGGCCAAATCGGTGATTTGGATGTCTCCTCGCCAAAAATACTTGGCGGATCGTCCACTGGACTTTAGATTGCCCAAATGGACAGAAGCTTAAGATTTTCAGAAAAATTTGGCGAGATAATTCGGTGATTCGCCAACCCATTCGGCGGATCGCCGATTGAGCAGGTGAGTTCGCCCAATTTCCCAGCCCGAGTATGTTCCAGTAAAACGACCATAACTTGTTACTCCTAACTCAGAATAAGGCAAACTCTGTGACGTTGGAAAGAAGACTCATAGACCTTTAAATAGTTAATAGGACACCTAATTCATTGTATGCTAAGAGATATGAGTGCTTGAAATTAACCTTTATATGAATTCATGCAAGAACTTAGCCTATAGGAATGATTTGAACTTCGCATGGTGTTTGAGGTCCCTTCTGACTCTAGATCACTTTAGACACTCTTGATACACTTGTTAAAGGACCTTAAAACACATGAGCAAGTCGAACATTACCCTATTTAAACTCATATGCTTACGACAAATGATTCAGATTTTTAGAGTAGAGTTGCGAGGCGCTACAAAATAATTCGGGTCTTAGCTTAGAAATTTTTGGGATGTTACACAATGAAAAACATGCTCTTAGTTACATGATGATTAAACCTATTATCGGCGTGTATGTATCGGTATTTGTTTCTTCATTGTTTATTATCTATAGTTTTTAAAAAATAATACTCTTTTTACAGTTTCTTATATTATTTTAAAAAATAAACATGAATTGAGATTAAAGAACTAAAATTGAGAAAAAAGACTAACTTATTGTTTGATAGATTCACTATTTTTTTGAAAAATTGTTTGAATATCATCATCATCATCTTATCATTACCAATAAGTTTCCGATCTAAGATGCCTTAGTCGAGGATAATTCAATATTTTCTTTTTCTTAATTTGTTTGTTATATTTTCCTTTTTAGTTTGATATATATTTGAAAATTACATATTATAAATTACACTAATTAATAATTTAAAATATTTAAAAGATATAAAAATTGGTTGACTCTCAAAATTCTATAGTGTCAGATAAACTGGATTAAATCGATAACAGATACACTAGATGAAATTGATATTGGATGCATCAAATTGATACACTAGATGAGATTGATATTGAATACAAAAACAGTGGTAATTGTGAAATTGATCCTGGATATATAGATACACTCGTAGAGATTGAGGAGGACGATAGACTCGCTCACGACAATAAGGATAAGCAGTGGTTCGAATCCACATCGTGAGCTATAGTGCACAAGTCATCGATTTCCTTAATTTGGGGCAGGAGTCTCGACGACAAGTCATGCATACAAGCTTATGCATATATAGTCAAATACATGCTTTCAAAAATTGATACCAGATATATAGATGCACTCGTAGAAATTGATACGAGCTCATGCATATATAGTCAGATACATGCCTTCATATTCTACCGGATACATTCATAGAAATTGATATTGACTATACAAATACATAAAATTGTGAAATACAAATATAGAAAAGAAGAGGAATAAGAGAGGGGGAGAGGTGAGTGAGAGAGGAGAAAGGCGAGCAAGAGAGGCAATGTATCCTAGCTACATGTGAATTATCCTTCTAATATGGTGTATCCAAACCGAATGTCACGGCCCAAATTTACAAGTCGTGATGACACCTATGTTTCCAACTGATAGGTAAGCCAACCAAAATAATTTTACCGATTTAACTAAATAATAAGGTAAAAAGATAAACAAAAAGTAGAATATTTCGAACACTAAGTCCTTCATAAATATGAAATGCGGAAAGCTAAAATAACACCCAAGATTTTTGTGTCATAAGTACAAGAGCTTCTAAAATATAGTGCAAGTCTGAAACTAAATGACAAGCTTAAACGTAAGAAATATCCTATCTGAGTACGAAAACAACATAATAAATAATAAGATAGAAGGAAGTGTGGACCACAGAACAACCAAACAGCTCACCACATCTCCATGATAATCCAAACTCGGACTCAAAAAGCTCCACGAGATGCGCTCGTATTTAGAATTGGATCTGCACCACAAAAAGGTGCAACAAGTGTAGTATGAGTACGAAATTATGTGTATCCAGTATATCTCATAGACCGATAATGAGAAAGTAGTGACTGGAATATATAAGAAAATCATCATTTTACTTGTACAAGGCTACATTATAATGATTAGTCAAGTTTCACCAAATATGGGTAATCAAATATTACGTAATGTCCAACCACCAATAAAACACATAATCAACAGGAATGAAGGATGTAATGAGATGCAATGCAATGTGACACCATGAAATGATATGCCTCAGATGTCAAGTACCCTCTCAACCGTATATACATGATACTTCTCTTAAATACATCGAGAGTTCATGACCCATGGGGGACTCGCGAGGTCCATATACCAACAAGGACAATCTCCACGTGTCTGTGCGGACGATCTCAATGCACTATCATAATATCAAAAAATCTCCAGCATGGACGATCTCCACGTGCCCAACTTATAATCATAATATCTCACAATCCCCATTATGGACTCTCTCCACGTGCCCAACTTATACTCAATCTAATGTCAATGCATGTGCATAATATGATTTCAATAAAAGGGGATGATGATGCATCTCCATCAATCAAATATCGGTATGATATATAATCACCTCAACTATCACAAATATACGGGTTCAGTAAAGAAACATAATTACACAAAAGAAATCAAGTAAATAATTCATCAGCTAATGCCCATATGCTTTGGCGTTCCCGGATTACAATCCATCATTCTATAGTAATGAATGTTTCCTTTATAACACCGGTACTTGTACCAATGCCCTCACGCCATTGGTACGAGACCCCCATCTTTCGCCCTTACCTGTTGTCTATTTCAATTTTTAATTTTTAATTAAGAAAACGTCTTTCCTTTTGTAAAGCTTCTAAACGTTCCCAATCTATCAATTATGCAATATTTTTAAGTAAACGAGACCGTAGACACCCATATTACTATATGTTTATCCTAGACCCAAAATTTGACCCAAATCTATAATCAAGTTCATAAATCTTGGTGCCAACTAAATAGGTCAAGTCTCATATTCCTAAATTTTAAGCCTAGGGTTAAGCCTCAATTTAGCAAAATATCGTAAATCTAATGGTATTCATATAATACAATACACCTAATATTTAATTACTTATACTCATAAGCCCAATTGGAAATGCACCATCGCCGAGAGTTAGTTGAGTTATGGAAATCCCTTGCTTTCCCTTTTTTAGTATTGTAGGAACTTTCTATCTTGAATGAAGCAATCTCTTGCTTGTAAAGTATAGAGCTTTTATGTTCAACTCATGTGTCTTTTCGTTACACTCATTCGGTTACGCAATTTCCAGGTTCAGTAGTAGGAAAGAAAGGGACCTCTTACTCAATTCAATAACATGTTCTCGGACATCTTTTTATAATAATAATGTTCGCAGAATTGTGATAATTATAGAAAAAGTCCGTAATTGAAACCAAGTTACAAATAAGCACGCCAATGCACTGCAAACAATAGTTACTTAACCTCAATTCTTACACCTTATATTCTTTAATATCATACCAAGACATCATTACATAATCAAATAACCTAATGATGGCCCAAACCTTGTCTCCCCCAAACATTAAAAAAGACGCTACAACAATTATCAAATTTCAATTTCAACTTGCAAAGTTTCACCTCCTTATTCACGTTAATTAATATTTTACTAATTTACATTCTATACCCTAGCAATTAGTGGTTACAATTAATATGAAATATATTATTATACGCACCTGCACTTTAGCTTTGGCTCCCACGTCTCGCAGAGGTGAGTTTCCCGCTCTCTTCTTCTTCTTTTTTCCATTAAAATAAGAGCAACTTTCACATTTAGCAAACATAAAAATCATATTTTTATGCTATAGCTATAGTTTGCATAATTACGCTCCATAACAAACTTTATGTTTGCTATGGAGCATCAGATTGTATAAATCGTTGGGGGCATCAGATTTGTATAAAATCGCTGGCAACCTCTCGTTTGTATAAATCGTTGGCAGCCTCTCGTTTGTATAAATCGCTGGCAGCCTCTCGTTTGTATAAAATGCTGGAAGCTCTCAATTCAATTTTATGTGTTTGTATATCTGCATAAAATTTGAATTTGTATACAATTGAATCAAAATAAAACGTTTGTATATCAAATCTCTCTCTCTCTCGCTTTATACAACACAAATTATACATTGTAATTTGTATAATCTGTGTTTGTATAAAGTGAGAAAGAGAGAAAGACAAAAGAGAACTGGGCAGGGGAAGATCTGTATTTGTATAATTATAAGTGTATAGGACGAAATATGTATTTGTATTTGTATTTGTATATACACTTTTCTCTCGCTTTATACAAACACAAACGTATTTTATACATTTGTGTTTGTATTAAGTGAGGGAGGTGAGGGAGAGACTGGCGAGCGAGAGAGGGAGAGTGGCGAGCGAGAATTTCAGGGAGAGAGGCGAATGACAATAGTTTGCTACGAGTTACAATTAAATCAAACTGTGGTTATAACATTTAATTTGAATTAATAGTTTGCTATTATATACAATTTTCCCTTAAAATAATTAGGTACTAAATTCTACTAACTTAATTTAATTATATGGGCCAAATGGTAAATGGTATTTTATAAATTATTATAACTTACATAAATTCCATAGTGTAAGACCTAAATTACATCCTATCTTACTCTTTTCTATTTTATATAAATCCCTTAAAATATCAGTCATTCGGATACATAACTGGCTGTCCGGATACATTAATTGTGATACATTATATATGTGTCTGTTGCGCTTAATATGGAATATTAACGTAACATTTATTTTAATTCCCCCAGATTCACGCAAAACTGATTAATATCAATCCATTCCAATTTGTAACAGATTCACAAAATTCAAAATTTAATTTTTCATCTTCTCTATCAATCCAAAATCGTGAAAAACTCCAAATTACTCAACCAAAGTGGCTGATACAAGATGAATATATCGATTTTGTTGAGGAATTTGGGTAAGCGAGGTGAGTTATGAAGGTTACAAAAATGATGAAATTATTGTTGGACAAACAATTTTATTTGTGAATCTCAAATCCGCAAGTGAATCAAAGTTCCAAAGTAGTATTGTCAAAAAGGAAAAGGCCTAATCTTGAAATTGTTGAAGAATTTCCGAAATGATCAATCGCGGATAGTGAAAACGATATAGGTTTGATAAATTTGCTGATTAGTCTGATGGAGACATGCCTTGAACTGAACTTTGAAGATGATATGGAAATGTAAATGCAAATCTGATAAATTTAGTGACCAAAAATACTAATGTTATAGCTAGATATGAAAGTACTAGTATACAAAGAAAGAGTATGTAGATGTGACCATACATCGTAGAAGGGAACTCATCGAACATCCTCTCAATTTTTATTCAAAATTGTTGAATTTTTTTCTAGAATCAAAATTCCTGTCCTAGTTCATTGAAGATCCTTTCAATTTTGATTCAAAATTATCAGAAATTTTGAGGAGATACATCATGAATATCTTCGTTAGTCTATACTTAGAGGTGAAGAAACATGAGTCGGAAATTACTATGTATCTACTATGCATTGATACAACATACAAAAAAATTGGAGAGATGTTGTGTAGTAATTTTTTTTTATTTGTGATCTCGAGATGAATATATTACTCATGATACATTGCTATTTTAAAAATATTTATTAAATTGTTAAGTACTTGTCACGATCCGAGCCTACACCCAGGACGTGGCCGGCACTCGAGAACCATTGCTGGTCCCCAAGCGAACCCTCATCCTGGCTGACTACAAGCGGAAGACTAACTCAAGCATACACAAGCATCAAATTGAAAGAGATGTTTAAAAACAGTTTACTGAATCTCAAAACTTCGCTGAATATACAGAGTATGAAACATAAGTTTTAAATAAAATATCTGAAAACTGAAAGACTCTCCAAAACTGTCTATCTATGAAGCCTCTACTATTAAGGAAGGATGTCGGGACAAGACCCACAACACCTTAAAACTACTAACTGGAAAGTAACTGTGAAGTCCTCTGGAATACAAGGAGGCTCACCAAAGCTAATTGGAGTGTAGAGTGATCTCAACGAAGCGCCTGTTGATAATCATGAACACCTATATCTACATCATAAAAGGATGCATGTCGAATGACATCATTACATGGAATGTACGAATATGTAATATGGCTGAGTAAACAAATAACTGAACTGAATGACCGAAAGCAAATCAACTAAATCAATACATGAACATGAAGTGAAAACCATTTATACTTTATAATAACATATACAATGAAAGCAACATGAAAATAATATACTTTACTTGTGGGAAGTTTCTCTAACCGACAACCATTACCATGAGCCTAGCAATGATACAACGTTTCGCCTCACATTGCCAGGGCCATCCTATACTTTGTCGGGGTATAGGATGATATCGTGACTATGGATCCATCTATTTGGCCTTCTCAGAGGCATTGAGGAATCGCATGAAGAATCAATGCTATCCTATCCTACGTTGGCTACGTAGTTCTTTCAGACTTCCGAATCATAAAAGACTTTAACCCAACTCGGTGCTCGATAATACTCCCAAAATAATTAATATAACTTTGTGCTTAATTCACCCATTACAAAGAATGGACTTCTTACATGACTTGAAATACTTTTCAACACATGAGACGTGTTTACCTTCTTGAAAACCTGCACTTATGAACTTATCTTTCAAGTCCAATAATTAACATAGGTACATATGTATATGTATATATATATATATATGAATAAAATAACATTAGAAACTCTTAAGTCTTTATGAAATAGAACCTTTAAATTTTTTCTCAAAACTCATCTTTACTTTCTCAAAAACTCAGTTTAAAACTCAAGTGTTGGCTTTGAAAAAACTTCTCAAGATTTATAACTCAAAATAGGGTTCGTGCTGAATTATAGACATGAACAAATCAACTCAAGGATCTCAATAACAATATATAAAATCATTACTTAGGAATAGAATTTCAAAAAAATCAGAAATTCAAGAACTCAAAATCAACTTAGCTCAAGAATACTCAAATCTAGGGGTAGAATCCTAGATTTCTCTTTTACTGATTTGCAAGTAGATGTAGGGCGTGAGGACGAACTAGTCCAACACTATGATAGCCTTATATACCTGAAAGAACAAGGTTCTTGAAGAATCTTGAAGAAGAACTTGATTAGAAGGCTTTAAACCCTAGCTTGAAGGAGAACAATCAAGAAAATCTTTCTTGAGATTCTTGAATTACTTTCTTGAAATATCTATGGCTAAGAATTATGATTTTCATTAGTTATTGATAATTGTATGAAGGAATTTGAGTTGGAAAGAATGAAATTCTTGGAGAAAAACTTACATTGAAGAAAAATTTTGAAAAAAATTGAAAGAATCTTGAATGGAGTCTTCTACTTTGATTTTTCCTTAGGGTTTTGTTTTAGTGTTTGAGAGAGAAGAGAATGATGGATTAAGAGATGAAAAATTGATTGTTTTGAGCCTTATATTAGTCAAGAAATTCGTTTATGATTGTCTTGGAGGTAAAAAGATAAAAAGACCCTTTTTAATGTTTTTCCGTTGGTTAATTCGTCACTGCACTGTATCAGTTACTAAAATGGTCACAACTTTTTACTCAAAAATTGAATTGATGAAAAATTAGTGGCGTTGGAAAGATAATTCAAATACCTTTAATTTGATAGGTTATGGGCCACGTAACGCTTTATATTCTAAGAGATATAGTCGTTTGAAGTTGACCCAAGTAAAATCTTACATCAAAACTTAATTAGTAAGGAAGCTTTCAACTCAACTTTGTGCTAGGAGATTCTAGTGACCTTAATTGATATCCAAAATCATTTCCACACTCAAGAATTTACCTTAACTCCTGAGAAAAATTAAGAGTTACTCAGTACGACCTTATACGTAATTCAAGAATGGTTTGGGCTTAACTTAGAAATTTTTGGGGTGTTACAATATCTTCCCCTTGGGATCATTCGTCCTCGAATGACGGCTTGTCTGAGAATGGAAAGGGGTTACTCTTACTATATTCAAGTCTAACTCAAAATCACAAAGTACTTAACATAGAGTGATTATTCTGATCTGAATCACAAGATTTGAGTTTCATACCTCTGTAGGAAATCTTGTCCTAAGAACACTACTCCTTACCGCTACATTCAGCTAACCTTGAGCTCATATCAAGAAACACCTAATGTATCATGCAGTTTCCACAGGTTAACAACACCACATTCAAGCTTAGAACCTTAACCACTCCATAGACTCCCACTAACCCACTTTCTAAGAACTTCTAATCCTCTCATCAATTCAACCAACTTGACTTTCATGCACTACCACCAGGAAAATGACTTATTACTCATCGTAAAACCTTATCTCCTTCTTCCTTCACATTTATAACCTTAGATGGAATAAACACACCTTCACTATCACAATAATAAATATCAATTCTCTTTTCTATCCTTCACACAACTACTATCAACAACACCACCTTCAACTAAAAAGGATCACTGAGAGAGATTTAGGGCAAAATATCATAAGCACGATTCATTCGAGATTTCTGATAAAAGAATATGCATGACATAATATTATTTTTCTAGCCATTGAGAGTAATTCATGAATTTGCGAGACTGGGCGTACTATGAGACATAAGTGCTTATATGAATAAGTTCATATCATGAGGCTGATATCCATAACTTTATGGAGTAAGATTGAGATCAATGGGCTAAAGTCTTTTCCCTTCCTTCTGAAAACTGAGCATAGATGTGAAACTCTCTGAAGTGTATGAGCATAGCTCATAGACACAATTCTGATATTAGAAACGTTAACAAGATGTTGTAATAACTTAACTTTGAGGAATACGCAAGAGTATGAATGGATTGATGTACCTCTACAACTCTTTCAGAAGACATAACTACCTCATTCTCAACACTTGACTTGATTTCTCATCTTATCATCTTCCCCTTAGGTCTAAAATTGACACTTGAAAACAATGGACCTATTCCTCATCTCTAAACTGGTCTACATTCCCTTTTATACTCGGAAAGGCTTATCTCATGGCTATGGAACTCTCCATAAGCAGGTACTAAGACTCCTTCTAGGACCTCTTTCTAAGATGCTTCTATTAACCTCTTCTCATTGGCTTATAAGGCCGTTTCATTTAACTCTTAAGGAGAAAAAAAATTAATGCTTACCTCAGCCTATTACACATTAATAGCTCAATTATACTGTCTAGGCACACATGAAAAATAATTATTAACTTAATTAGAACCTTACATACAACCTCGGGTACACCTCTTAATACTCTTGTTACTCTAATGACTTAGCCACACTTCACTACTCTTACCTCAAAGTTAGAATCCCATACTTGTACCACTCACCTTCATTGTAACTAACCTCTGAACTCCTCTCCTACTCTATGTCAAGTCTACCAGATCATATCTCAAAACTAACATCATCACCCTCATGTTGTCATTTTTTTGACCACGACTCTCATCTCAAATTCAAGCTTAATGTTTATTACTAATTCCGGATATCAACATGATTTCTCGCTTACTATACTAACTTACAACTACTAGATAAAAATTTAGAAACACACGCCTACTAAGACCTCATGAAAAGTAGTCAATACTTACCTCTTAGTCTTCATACTTACAATTTACCACCATACTTCCTTTCACAACTTAAGTATTATTTACCCATTCTCTATACATCATTGCCTAATTATTTATGTAACCCTCTCAATATTGTGGGCTCTCCCTCAAAAATCATAAGCCTAGCTTAGATCTATCACCTCATTAATACTTCTGCTCTGCTCTACTATTCAACACCTACACTTGGTCGTTTCTAACACAATGAAACCTCATCATAACTCCTTTCTAGTTAAAGTATACTCTAACTCATCTTAATTAGTAACTACTTTTCAACCTCATATCATGAACTCTATACAAGGTTATTATTCCTCAGTCTACTCATAAAGGGAAACTCATCATTAAAAACTTACTAGGTGCATGACTATAATAACATAGCTTGCCTCATCACTGTCTCTCTTTATTAGATTACTATACCTCTGCATGCT
This sequence comes from Solanum etuberosum, assembly GCA_029582245.1. Classification (NCBI taxonomy): domain Eukaryota; kingdom Viridiplantae; phylum Streptophyta; class Magnoliopsida; order Solanales; family Solanaceae; genus Solanum; species Solanum etuberosum. Next base: position 25,267 of record JAJONR010009006.1, read on the forward strand.
TTCCTCTAACTCTGGACACTTCTATTACTGGCTTATAACATCACAACTCATACTAACTTTCGAGTGAAAATACAACTCAAGCTCCAAGACACACTTCCTCATAAGGGTCTCAACTGAAACAAGGTTTAGAGAACAGAGTATGGGAGTACATCTCACTTTTAGCATGAACGCATGATTCATATGAATAGTAGTGCATTCTTTCAAAACTCAACACTTAAAATCACTCACGGGCTTCTCTTAAGCCCCTCTAGAGTCTCATGACTTCCTTAAGACTTTTGCTAAGACTAATTCATCGATAAGGATCTGAGCTTTTCTTTTCAACTACCTTGAGTATGAGGGGTAGTCGAATGAATAAGAGGAACGTACGAGTTAGAGTAAGTTCCTTATAACACAGTTCTACTGCACGATTGAGAGTATGAGTGAAACTTTTCTTAAATGTCTGTAGTCCCTCATTTATAGAAGTGGGGTCCTCACAACCATAAATAAGATCCTACTTGACACGACTTTATAGACCCCTAGGACACTTGAACTCTGTGCTCTGATACTAAGTTTGTCACGATCCGAGCCTACACCCTGGACGTGGCTGACACTCGAGAACCATTGCTGGTCCCCAAGAAAACCCTCATCCTGGCTGACTACAAGCGGAAGACTAACTCAAGCATCAAATTGAAAGAAACGTTTAAAAACAGTTTACTGAATCTCAAAATTTCAATGAATATACTGAGTATGAAACATAAGTTTTAAATAAAACATCTGAAAACTGAAAGACTCTCCAAAACTGTCTATCTATGAAGCCTCTACTATTAAGGAAGGATGTCGGGACAAGACCCACGATACCTCAAAACTACTAACTGAAAAGTAACTGTGAAGTCCTATAGAATACAAGGAGACTCACCAAAGCTAATTGGAGTGTAGAGTGATCTCAACGAATCGCCTGTTGATAATCATGAACACCTATATCTGCATCATAAAAGGATGCAGGTCGAATGACATCAGTACATGGAATATACGAGTATGTAATATGGCTGAGTAAACAAATAACTGAAAGCAACTCAACTAAATCAATACATAAACATGAAGTGAAAACCATTTATGCTTTACAATAACATATACAATGAAAGCAAAATGAAAATAATATACTTTACTTGTGGGGAGTTTCTCTAACCGACAACCATTACCATGAGCCTAGCAATGAGAAAACGTTTTGCCTCACGTTGCCAGGGCCATCCTATACTTTGTCGGGGTATAGGATGATATCGTGACTATGGATCCATCTAATTGACCTTCTCAGAGGCAGTGAGGAGTCACATGAAGAATCAATGCTATCCTATCCTACGCTGGCTACGTAGTTCTTTGGGACTACTGAATCATAAAAGACTCTAACCCAACTCGGTGCTCGATACTACTCCCAAAATAATTAATATAACTTTGTGCTCAATTCACCCATTACAAAGAATGGACTTCTTACATTACTTGAAATACTTTTCAACACCTGAGACGTGTTTACCTTTTTGAAAACGTGCACTGATGAACTTATCTTTGAAGTCCAATAATTAACATAGGTACATATGTATATGTATATATATATATATATGTATATG
>JAJONR010009007.1:0-24372 GCA_029582245.1 Solanum etuberosum
CCCCACCCCCCCCCCCCCCCCCCAAAAAAAAAAAATAAAAAAAAAAAATCCATGCATGTATTTTGACCATGAAAAAGAATCAGATTCACATATAAGAAAACTAAGAGACATAATAATTAGAAATATATTATTTCTAATTACTTTTGCTTTTAAATAAGAATGTCACGTAATTCAAATAATACTCCCTTATTCACTTTTACTTGTCATGTTTCGCTTTACGAGAGTCTAAAATTTGACCAACATTCTAAGATATATTTTTTTGTCATATTAATACAAGAATGATTACAACTTATTATAGTGTTTTCGTATAGTTTTCGAGATCTGAGTTTTAACTATTAAAATAAGCTAATTCGATTTAGATTCAAATACTAGTCAAATTTACTTTCGCAAAATAAATTGTGGCAAGTAAAAGTGAAGGAAGATAGTAGTATAAGCTAAACACATATCCACAAAAGTTAAGGCTTCAAAAGGGGGTATATTTTGGAAAGTCTGAAAGAGGTGATTGCCTTTAATTTGTTTGCATGGGTTTGTGGCGTGGGCGTGATTATATTCAAGTTGTCTCACTATATGCTATTAGCTATATAGCCTAATATATTGTTGGACCACTTACATCTTCTTTTGTTTTTTTTTTCCTTACACACATGATGAATTATTACATTTATGCATCTTTCACAACTAGCTTTTCACCCCCTACAACCTAATAAATTATACCTAGACTCATAAAGAAATATCCCAAAGACTTACCTAGATAGATCCCCAAAGATAAAGGGGTTCATTCTTTCCATCCACCCCTTTATATACACATACACTTCCTATACTTAATTTCAAGTACTTGTGTGTTAATATAGAGTTAGTACTCTTATAAGTTCTGGATCTAGGACCGATGTGAAGAATACTGGATCGTGAACCACTAGCAGTTGAAGCTGCCAGCATGATCTAAACTTTTCTATTGCTCCGGACGAGGAAAGATCAGATCATGTGGCAGCATCACCTGTTGATGGTTTCGCGGAATTTGCATCTCCCTTGATTGAGGAAGCTCCCAAGTCTCAAGTAAGCCCTAGCTATCAACAAGTAGCAACAATTTCTTCTTTATTACTTTTTGTTGCAAGAAGGGTCTAATTGTGCTTGTCGAAAATTAAATAATTCCGTTTAAGCCATTATTTGTTGACCTACCCTTGTTCAGGGAGTCCGTTGATATTTCTTTGTCGGAAAATTAACTATATATGTTGATAGGTCAATTTTTTTTGTATGAACATATATATACTATAGTTGAATTACTAATTGGAAATTTCTAATAGTGGTATTCATAAATATCACAAAGTAGGGTTGGAATTTTCTATACAAGTGAGCAAAAAAAACAAACTTCTAGATCTTACTGTAAAAGGGCTCTAGGCATTCTTATAAAGTGTTATTTCTGTTTCATTTGCATATTCCTTTCTATACTAAAAGTGAATCCCTTTTGACTTTATTTTATGTATTTATTTATTTTGCGTTTTAATTTTTAGAGTAAAAATTCTGGTCTCGTCACTAGATAATGGAGAAATTATAGGAAAAGGTATTATAACCTTCATTATTTTTTTCAATTCAGTCCAAGTCAAGATAGAAAAGAAGAGTAAGAGCTAGCAGGGATCTCTAGTTAGATTGCTTAAGGTAAAAATATGGATATGATTGAGATTAATTGATTGATTAATTAATATATAGATTATTTTTTCTTCACATGTCGACCATATATATACGTTGAAAATAGTAAAACTTAAATATTTAAGTCATGTCTAGATTATATATGTCTTTTTGTTATCCTAAATGCATGATCTTTTCTGTTATATATCAAGACAACTTTTATGGTATTAATGTGATTAGATTCAAGTGTATGTGAAAATACTTTAATTGAAAGGATATTATGTATCCTTCTGTCCAACAATAGTTGTTCACTATTGACTTGACAGACTTTTTAAGAAACAATAAATAATAGAGGTATTACTATATTATCATTTGACTTGATTAAATTTAATGTTTTGAAAAATGTATTAGATGATAAATAATATTTAATAGCAAGGGTAAAATAGACACAAAAGGTAAATTATCTCTTGATTTTCTAAATTGGACAAGTATTGTTTGACAACTATTTTTAGTATAGTGGACAACTATTGTTGGACAGAGGGAGTAAGAGTGAAGTTTTTCTAATGATATCAAATGCGATAAATGTTTATCTCACTCTTCTATCCTCTTTGTGTCTATGATGTTATCAAGGGCATGTTTATATTTCTAAGAAAAGTTATAAGAACATTAGTTCAATCCTGAAATTGTAAAGATGAAGATTTTGGCAATGTCCATTGAAAAGTGTGTGTCTAAATTTGAGGACTTGTTGGGAGGCTGGCCATTTGCAATTAAAAGAAGAGTTAATGGTCCAAATTTGTGAAGATAATAACCCATCAAGAAAATGTAGGTCTTGAAGGACTTCACATAGGAAAAGAAGACAAGAGATCAAGTCTTTTGGGAGTTTGTGTTTAGTATAGTCAAAAGTTAGATTGTGATGGAGAATGAATTGTCTATATGTAGTTGTGAACATGTAAACAAAGAGCTAGGATGCTGAAAATGAAATTGAAAGTGTTAACAAAGATTGAAGAATATGAAGAAAAAAAAACATTTAAGTTTAAAAGGAGAATGTTCAAAATAGTGAACTTAAATGTTTGAGTGACTAGATTCATGTCTTTTAGTTATCCCAGGTGCATCATCTTTTGAATTATATATCTTGGTAATTTTTATTATATCAATGTGGTTAGATTCAAGTGTATGTGGTTAGATTCAAGCGTATGTCTCCAGAATTCCCACTTCTCACGTCGAGTTTAGAAATTCGGTATTTTTCATTAAAAAATTTTGTTTTTAGTGATCTTTATTAAAGAAGGGGTTTCATCACTATTCGATTCATGAACGGAGGATCCATAAATAGACATGCTTGACATTTCTTAGAAAGTGGGAAAAAAAGAATTTACAAGAAAAAAAGTCAAATAAGCTGAACTACAAGCAAAAGTCTTAAAAGAATAGTTTCAGAAGATTATATCTTTTATGAAAATATTTAATTAATAAATATAGTATTTTAGAAGACTCTTTTAGCACCTATATATAACCCTTTTTCTAATGATATCAAATGAGCTAAATGTTTATATATCTCACTCTTCCGTCCATTGTGTGCCTTATAATATCATCGAGAGCCCACCTTTATATTTCCAACAAAATATGCAAGAAAATGTAATAGTTAGAGTTTTTAGTGTCACAAATTCTCTTGACTAGAATGAGACCCCTTTTTATTCACAATTAAATTCATTTATCTCTTCATCTTTATTTTTTTAAATTTCCTTCTTTAGATAGTTGTTATTGCCTCTGATCATATTCCCTCGCATAACAATAACAATAACATATCTAGTGGAATTAGATAAGTGGGGTCCGGAGAGAATAGCGTGTATGCAGATATCATATTCCTATCGGCCTACCTTATAGAGGCAAAGAAACTATTTTCGAAGGATCAATTGCATGCCTGTTGATATTTAATTTCAACTACACAGTACACGTCCCTATCGGTTGGCATAATTTATTTGTCATTCTTCGAGGTTGAATACCAAAAAAGAAAAAGAAGGTTGAAGTAATGAAAAAAAAAAAAAAACTTCAGTGGCGTAGAATGAAAACTTGGTAAAAAGGGGATTCTATTCGAGTTTGTTTGGATTGATTTATTTTAAATATTTTTAAGTTAAAATAATTTTAAAGTATTATTATTGTGTTTGGATAAGATTAAAAAAGTGATTTTAAGTACTTGTTAGGTTTAAAAAATGATTTTAAGTACTTATTATTAAGTCAAAATTAAAGCTATAAATTAGAATTTCTAACTTATGACTTATATTTATAATACATAAACTATAAGTCCATCCAAACAAACTTTGATTATATTTATGAGAGAAAAAAAGTATAAATATACTATTTAAGAGGGAAATATAAACATACTATTTGTTTTTGAAAATAAATAGGGAAAAGGTCCTTCAATGGAGGAAATAGATGAAGAATAGAGAGATGGATTTGGGGATATAATTTGGTAAGAATTTATTTGGTTTAGGGGGTAGGGTCCGGATTAAAAGAAGAAATCGGGTAATTTATTTAAATTGGGTTTTTTTTTTTTTTTTGTGGATTTGGGATTTTCCATTCAATTGAAGGTACGGGTGACAAGTTTGTACACGGCGAGGGTATAAATAACTTGATTTTAACGGTAAGGGTAAAGTCAACTAATAAATCAAAATTGATGGGTATTTTTGACCCTTTTCCCAAAAATCAATTTAATTAAATTGGGGTTAAGAGTATTTTTAGACCAAAAGATGGAAGAGATGTATCAAAAATAAAGATGGAGGGTATTTTTAGATCAAAAGGTGAAGTGAGTATTTTTGAGCCATTTCCAACGGATTAGAGGTATTCTTTAACTCTTTTCCCTTTAATCATTAATTAAGTCAATTTTACTTTCCATAAATAAAGAGTTTTGAAATTGACCAAAGATATCAATTCTCTAATTTCTTCAAATTAGTTGGTATTTATTCCATAAATTTCTCATACATTTTTGTTTCCTCATATCCTCTCCACTGAAAATTCTATACATTCCCTCATTCTTTTTTATTTCTTCAAAATTCAATTACTTAATTGAATTCACTTCATTAACTAAATCAATTTGTATTTATCATATTTTATACTTAAATCATACACTAAAACATGTTTGTATAAAATTTGGTAGTATAATTTTTTTTATATAAATCAATTTGTATATCATATTTTATACACAATCCATACACTAATATACGTTTGTGTATGATGTGGTATAATTTATTTATTTTTATGAAAACTAATTTGTATACCATATATACAAATCTTAATCGAAAACCACATTAAACTGCAAATTGAATCAACCAGAGAAAAAACTTTTGACTAGTGATTTGGTTTGACTTAAGTATTGGAAAAAAAAATCAACTATACTTGGATTGATTTAGTTTTAACTTAAAAAAGTCAACCCGAGATCAAATTAACCTGACATTATATATATTATTTTAAAATTTTATTTTATATATAAAAGTATTTACTTTGATATAATTTATAAATATTTCTTATATATAAAAGTATTTACTTTCAATATATTATTTCAAGTTCGACTTAGAATTTTGATCCAATAAAGGTTATAGTCCATTAATATTAGTAACTCTAATAAATCTCAAATCAAAATTAAATCAATACGAATGCTAAGTGCGAACAAAAAAATCAATTCAACACTAAGAATGAAAATAACATTGAATATTTGTTCTTTAGTTTTACATTGGTTTAGACAATTAAAATAAATAACCCAATTTTAGTTTTTCTTTAATGTTTAGTCATGCAATTAATTAATACTTATTAGACTTATTTTAGCATGATTTAATACTTTTAAATTATGATCATTTTCGTTATGACTTATTTATTTGCAATAATTGTTTTTATGTGATTTTTTTATTATTTTTATTGAATATTTTAGTGTCATCACTCATATTATATTTTGTGTTGTTTTCTTAAGAAACACATTATAGTTGTAGAGAATTGTATTTTGATAGGAATAAAAATTATTTGAAGCACAAGTTAATTATATGTTTGTATGAATTCTTTACTGAAAGAATTCAAAAATTTAAGAAACTCGAAAAAATCTGAAAAAAGTCGAGGTTGAAAAACTCGAGTTTATTAGTTTGATTTGATTTATAGATTTAAAAATCCAACACAAATGATTTGATTTGGTTTGAAAAACTCAAACCAACCGGTCCATATAATAATTTAATAAAATTACTACCCGTGAATGCTCTTCTCGTGTTCATGAGATATATGGGTTCACTAGCTATATCACTTGTGTGACCAAACATTTAGGACCGTGGCTGTTGGCTCAGGGGTAGGATCCCAAAGAAAGTTTTAACAAAAATCTACATAAAACTGGAAAGAATTCTCACCTTTTTTGGGCATATCTAAAAATATTCATGTCGTAGAAATCAATAACATATCCAACCAAACAAGCCACAATAATCATCAACATTATATTTGAAATATAATAATACTAAATCTATCTCCATATATGAAAATAAGCTTAATACTCTTCACAAATCAATAATAATGAAAGAATACACATGACATTAATGAAATGACGTGACTCTAAAAGTGTAAGAAAAAGGACGATATCAAACAAATAACTTCTTGTCCACACAAAGCAATGTCCGCTAATCAAAAATTTGTCAACTCATACACTCTAACTAAAGAAAGCCTCCTTGACGTCATCTATGATCTTTGTAATAAAAATATAATGGGGAGTGACTTACTATCCCAGTAAGTAATAACACTTAATCATAAACGTTTCAATGAGAACAAGTCAAAAGACATACAAGTATATATAATGAAAAAAAACAACATGAAATAAATATCCTTTTCAATACCATCCATGGTAGAGTGTATTAAGAAAAATAATGCATGCATTAGCCTTGTGTATTATAAGTATCTTGTTTGGTACTCTTTTCCAACCTATGTATAACTAATGTTTGCGTTAGTTATACACTCTATTGTGTATTAAGGTGTGTATTGATAATACCATGGATTTCTAGGTATTAGCAATGCAATGGCTCAATTAAAGACCCAATTACCCCTCAATACCTTTTTTATATCTTTTCCACCATAATAGTGAAGGGTATTTTTGTAAATGATTTTTTTAATGCATCAAACCAAACAATGCATAAAAATAATCTATACATAATTAATGCAAGCATAACTAATACATGCATTGCTAATGCAAGCATTACTAATACACTCTATTTAACATTATTTTTATACACTCTACCAAACGACCCCTAATAGTCCACAATGTTTGCTCAAGTGGTGCACATTCTGTTAATTATAACAGAGAAGGTCATAAAAAATGATAAGCTATAGAGCTTCTTCATCAAAAGTGTCAACAAACTTGGTGTTGGAGTCTCTATATATGTACTGAAGCAGCATTCAGATTTCTTATCCCAACTGCCTGGCTCACAAGTCATCAATATGTAACCTTAGAAACTAGTATTGGATAGATCCCAAGTTTTGAGAGAAACTTTTCTCATGGATGACCTGAAATTCTCTTATGGCTAAAACTAGACAAGGTTCCAACATTGTAGCTATGTAGAGTACAAGTTATAAAACACGATGCTGGATGAAATAACACAACTATGGGAATTGTCAGGACAAGCACAGAAAAGTTCAAGAAATAGTACCTGCATAATGAACTTTAGGTAGTTAGTTATGTGCAACTGAACCCATTCATTCAGTTCAAAGAAGAGAGTGGAATTTGAGCATAAATTACGGCCCGTCTAGATTAATGCATTCAAGCATAAAGAAGAAGATACATGGTGCAATATGCATTACCACAAGGACGGATTTGCTTGAAATTAGAAAAATAAATAAATCATGTTCATCCCACCTTCTTAATTCACTCTACATTATATCAAAACGAGCAGAGATCAGCATAATTTAACACACATACCAACATTTTGAGCCATCATCCCCGTTTAAGACCAGAATAAACAAACATCCTAGTCCAACAAACTCTATGCCACAAGTCTATCATCAAATCTGGAGGTACAAGATGCACTTTAGTCGTAAATCATTCAATACAGATGCAACCTGACATTAGCATATTGGCATCTGTTGGTGGTGAAATAATTTATTCTTCTTGAATAGTACATTTCATTTGCCTCTCTACCTCCAAGATATGAACTATGTGGGATTACACCGGGTATGTTGTTGTTGTTGTTGATCATACCTCCTCATTTGCTCCTGCTTCCATATTTACAAAGGACGAATCTTTAGAGCTGAAAACAACAGGAAAGGGAAGTATTAACAGATGCAGCTTTTTAAACTTTTGAGGTCGGTAGGGATCAAAAGGGCAGGACGGAGGGATTGAACATGCATCTCTGTGATGTACGTACACACCTTAAAAAAATTACCATTTGTTTCAGATCCATCTTTCAGTAAATGGATTTGATGTTATAGTTGAAATATAGCCGGTGAAACTTTCAGGCCAACTCATAGCAAGGAATAAAAGAGACTTGCACAATTGAGGTTTCACAAAGTATTTACCAGCATAAACAAGTCATCATACCACAATCCAACATTAAGCATTCACAGAAACTTATATTTTGTGTTTACAATATCGCGTACTACATGAGAAACTAGTAATATTTTCAAAAGTGGGAGTAGCAAATACAAACAAATTTAACCATAAAGAAGGTAGATTACTCACATTGCCTTCACACCAGCAATCACAACATTAGGATTATCAAAGCGGTAAGCCTGAGTTGTCTCAACTAACACACGTAAGTTAGTGACAGTTTTCTCTACCACGTGGAGGGAGGTGATGGTTAATTCACTACGAGATGTAGGAAGGATCACCAACATTTTATTACTTTTTGGCAAGCCAAGCAAAAGGGGACTCTGGTAATCAAATCTCTGGTAGTAAGGTTTAGGGAAATACTCTTCAAGACATTGTGATTTGATCCATGTTTTAGCCTTACTATCATATCCATACAAACACATGTCAAGGTAATTAAACCAATAGAATGTACGATCAATGACCACTGCCGGAACAGAATTAGAAACAGTTAATAGTCCCTCAAATTCGCGATTACTGCAATCAAGTAGACCTCTGGGACGAGTAAATTCACAATGCCGGTCCAAATTAAAGTCATCATGGACAGCAAAATCGAACAAGTTACCACCTTCATCTACACTGAGAAACTGAATAGTACCATTACATACATTATAAAACACAATTTCAATTGGATCCTCGTCTTTTAACACGAGAGAAACTTGATAGTCAGTATCATAGCCCTTCAATTTACTAATACTCACATCGAGACATGTCCAAGTTTTCGTGATTAGATCGTAAACTTCACCACAAGGATAATCATCATCAGAATGAGGATCATGAGTATAAAGCTGCCCCAAAATATAAAGCTTTTTTTAGGCACATCAGCAGCAACAAAGGGCTTCCAACGTCCAGGAGGAGGTTTATTACCCTCGATTTTCCACTCTTCCAGATCATCATCGTCATTATCATTATCATGTATGGTATGCTTTAAAAGAGGTGGAACAGGAACAGTGAAATCAAGCATGAATCCCCCAGTGTAATAGATGTCATTACCATAAACGGTCCCATTCCCCCCTACTCCACCCTTCAAAGGAACTTCTATATAAGAATCTCTCATGTACAAAGGATTGATCGAAGAATCATTGGAAAAATAATAATTCTCCTAACCAAATCAATCTGGAACTCCAAATTTGGTGTGTTCTTTTCTCAATTTCGTGCAGTCCCGCCAAAATGTTCTTTTCCTGGTGTAAAATAATTCAAACGAAAAACGACTTGATTTTGGAGAAACTAGACTTATAGTACTACGACATATCCAAAAATCAACATCAAAAACCTTTTGTATTGACAGGAATTGATTTTTGAAGCTGGTCTCCAAATTTGGTGTGTTCTTTTCTCAATTTCGTGCAGTCCCGCCAAAATGTCCTTTTCTTAGTGTAAAAGAATTCAAACGACGAACCACTTGATTCTGGAGAAACTAGACTTCTAGTACTACGACATATCCAAAAATCAACATCAAAAACCTTTCGCATTGACGGTAATTGAATTTTTGAAGTTGGTCTCCAAATCTGGAAGTTCTCCTCACAGTTATGCGCAATCTCGCTAAAACTCCCTTTTCTTGGTGTAGGAGCATTCAAACGACGAGCAGCTTGATTCTAAAGAAACTAGACCTTTAGTAATACGACATATTCAAAAATCAACATAAAAAACCTTCCGTATTAATGGGAATTATTTTTTGAAATTGGTTTTCAAATTTTACCGTTTTCCTCACAGATTTGTGTCTTTTAGATTTTCTTTTTTTTTTCTCTTTCTTGCAGGTAATGGTTGTGGCTGCATCTTTATTTATGCATTTTCATGTTTCTTAAACATGGGAGATTGACGTTCAAGATCCAATTTGGCCGCAATTGAAAGCTTCGTGTTATTGGCACCGCCATGTCGAACAAGATTGTTATGGTGCTGCTCATGTTTGTCATGACATATTGAAGTATCATGTACTTACTACGTGTATTATCGGAAGTAGATCAATCAAGAAAAATTGAAAACTTTGTGCAATTGGCACCGATGGCTCCAATATTTTTTTCTTTTCATGTTTCCAAAAGAGCCTAAACACCTAGAAGATGCACGAGTTGTTCACATGATCGGCGTGGAAACAATCGTCTCATCCTTGCAATATTGGCAGAAAACTTACTCGAGGCATTCACCTTTCTGGCAGCCTTGGTAGAGACAACTTGCCACCTCCATTTTCATCCCCCTTTGCGGCTCCACGAGAGAAACATTTGGAGTACTTTCATTTCATTTTCGGCGAGAAAGCACGTGGTGCATCTTATCCTTGAGTCTTGGCGATGAAGAGGCTAAGAGTGACCGCATTCCATCTGACTTGGAGAGATTGACCTCACGATAAGCCCTTTCCGACTTTGGTGAGTAAGTATTTGGCACCTATCCGTTCTTAGATGTATGAGCAATAGAATTGCAATCCGTTTGATCCTTAAGGAACAGAACTCAACTTTTTGCAATATATCATGATTTCAGACCAAAACTTCCTCCAAATTGATCAAAATTAATTTCTCAAGTTGATTTCTAGATCTGATATGTCTGTTTCGCAGCTTTGCGCGTCTATCGTAGAAAATTGATAAGTCGGAGTAGGAGTACCGAAATCATGAGATTCTTATTCCATGGAAAAGACGACTCAAAAAATCTACAACATATGTAAAAATCAAGGCTAAAAACTTTGTGGATTGGTACAAATATCACTTCAAAGTCAGCCACAATTCTGTCTTTCTCAGTTTTTCAGCTTCACGCGTCTGTAGTATAAAATTCATAACTCAAAATAGGAGTATTGAAATCATGATTTTCTTTTTCCGTTGGAAAGACGACTCAATGAACTACACAATGTGTAAAAATCACGGCCAAAGAATTTGTGGATTGGTACATATATCGCTTCAAAGTCAGCTCACGATTCTACCTCGTTAAACTCTTCGGCTTTGAGCAACTTTGGGAGAAAATCAATAACTCGGCGTAAGAGCCTCGAAATGATGCGATTCTTGTTCCATTGGAAGCATAACTCATAGACGTACAACATATGTAAAAATCACGGCCAAAAGCATTCCAGATTAGTACATATATATTTTCAAAGTTAGCTCAAATTCTACCTCACTCAACTCTTCTGCTTCGAGCAACTTTGGGAGAAAATCAATAACTCAGCATAGGAGCCTCGAAGTAATGCGATTCTTGTTCCATTGGAAGCGTAACTCATAGACGTACAACATATGTAAAAATTAAGGCCAAAATCATTCGAGATTAGTACATATATATTTTCAAAGTTAGCTCAAATTCTGCCTCGCTCAAGTCTTCAGCTTCGAGTAACTTTGGAAAAAAATCAATAACTCGGCGTAGGAGCCTCAAAATGATGCGATTCTTGTTCCATTGGAAGCATAACTCATAGACTTACAACCTATGTAAAAATCACGACCAAAACCTTGCAGTTTTTTACAAATGCACCTTTGAAGTCAGCTAAGATGTCTTGCTTAACTCTTCTCCTTTGCTCATCTGTGACACATTTGAACTCACGTGCTAACTACATAATTTTAAAGAGCTAGTGTGATGATCACGCAATGCCACCAAAACCCTTTTTTTTACTCATGTGACTGAGCTTAGAGTGATTACTCCAAGGGCCTACGTACCTTAGTGAAGAGGATCAAGTCATATAGTAGTTCAAGATGATGAGTTTTTTTTGGGCCGTCCATAGTTTATACTCTTGTGGGCCAGGAGTACCATGCAGTTTATGCTCGTACCTTAAGGAGCGTTGTAACTTGCAGTTTAGGCCCGTACGTTGAGGAGCGTTTCAACTTGTAGTTTAGGCTCGTGTGTCGAGGAGCGTTTCAACTTGCAGTTTAGGCTCATACATCGAGGAGTGTTTCAACTTACAGTTTAGACTTGTACGTCGAGTAGCGTTTCAACATGCAGTTTAAGCTCGTACGTAGAGGAGCGTTTCAACTTGTAGTTTAGGCTCGTACGTTAAGGAGCATTTCAATTTGTAGTTTAGGCTCAGACGTCAAGGAGCATTTCAACTTGCAGTTTAGGCTAGTACGTCAAGGAGCGTTTCAGGGAAGAATTACATCAATGTAACTGTCTTTCTAACCTTTTGTGATGAAGCATTACTGTACTTCGATTTGGTGTTGGATCTTATGCTTTCGCATTGTTGAAGCTGATTTATACTTGATTTTGTGTCGACTTTTGAAAGTCGGAGTTTAGAAGTCTCTTGATGCTTTTGCCTTTTGAGAGCGACCAAAGTCCAAGTGTCACCACTCTCTTCTTTGGAGAAGTCATCTACTTTAGATGTGTTTGTTGTTTTCTTCAAGGCGGAAACTTCAACTGATTTAGAGCTCCCAAACTGTAGTATGATGACACCTTCTTCAATTTTTAGCGATACCACATGACGTAGAACTTTTGAAATTGAATCATTTTTATGATCAAGTTTGACACTAGCATGGTTTGTTTCAGCTGTCTCATCATCGTCAATGATGATCTTTTCCTTCAGAATGAAATATTTTGTGGTGTGATGACCGATGATGCGGTGAAATTTATAATACATAGGATCATCGACTTTATTGGATTATTTGGGTCGCTTCGATTCTGGGAGTGTAATGACTTTCTTGGTTAGCAGCTCATCAAGAATCGCAGGAACGTCAAAGTCCGAAAAGGGATACTCTTTTGCTTGCAACTCTTTCAAGGTAGATTGATTTTTCAATTCTCGCGTTTGTTGATGCGCCGCGATCTCTTTCAAATTTTGTCTCGTGGAGGCCTTCGTAGAAGTCGTGGTTACCGCCATGGACTCATTAGTTGTGTATTCTAATGACTCCTTCAAATTTGTATCATCTTTTCTTGGATCAAAGACATGTGATGTCTTTCCATGACTTGTAATGCTTAACTTCATGTCATGAGCTCGTGTAGCTAGTTCTTCAAAAGTTTGAGGCTTAAATCCTTGAAGGATATATACAAGGCCTCAATGCATTCCTCATATACAAATTTCAACCGCAGAGATTTCAGAAAGTTGGTCCTTGCAATCTAAGCTCAACATTCGCCAACGATTGATGTAGTCCACTACGGGTTCATCCTTACTTTGTTTAGTGTTTGTCAATTCCATCATGCTCAATGTACGGAGGGTACTGTAGAAATGATTGAGGAATTGATTTTCTAGTTGCTCCAAACAATCAGTTGATTCAGGCTCCAAGTCTGTATACCAATCAAAGGCATTTTCTTTTAAAGAACGAACAAACTGCTTGACAAGAAGATCACCATGTGTACCAGTACTCCTACAAGTCTCGACGAAATGAGCAATATGTTGCCTTGGATTTTCCCTTCCATCAAATTGTTGCAATTTTGGTGGTTGATATCCAATTGGCATCAGTAGACTCTCGATTCGCTTAGAATACGGCTTTGAATATCCTATGGAAATTTGTGAGGGGCTACTATATTGAGCTTTAATTGTGTTTGCGATCATATCTTGTAGTTGTTGAACTGTTAGAGTGTCCACTGAAGCAGATCGCTTTGCGCTTTGAGAGTCAACTGGCTTGGTGGGAGAATCAATATCAATTTTTCCTTGCATTGTTAGATTGTGATGTGACTCTCTAGAGTTGTAGAGATCTAACTTGATCATAAGTTGCGCGATTTGGAGATTTTTGTCATCTATAAACTTCTTCAAGGTTTCAATGGTTTGCTCCATTATTGCGAACTTCTTGTCCATGTCAATTGCGTCAACCATCAAGGAGTTAGCCTTTGTTGAAATTGAAGAATCTGTTGAACTTTTCGATTCACCAAAGTTGAAGCCAGAGTGAGAAAGTTCATCAAACAACTTAGATGCAATGTTACCCCCAGAGATTGCAGTTTTGAGTGTTATTTGAGACTTGCTCTTTCTTGGCATCTCTAAGGAAGTGAAATATTCAGATCCATTCAAAGCACTTGTCTTGAACTCGCGTCGAGTGATTGGATCAGCATCACTAAAATCAACTAATGTGGCAACAGTATAGTCCTTGCATGAAACATCATTGATCTTCTTGAAGGCCATTGAAAAGTTGAACTTGTTGTTTTTTTATTTGTAGGAGGAAGAGATGAAGAGCAGAATTGGTCCCACTGGGCGTACCAAATTTTTTCGCAACAAATTTTCGTAAGCACTGAAAATTAACTGCAAGCAAAATAAATTAAAGAAAATATTATTTTTATTGATGAATCTTGTAAGTACAATTCTGTTGTTCTCTTGATTCTTCTCTCCTAAACTTCTCCGTGATTCGAGGGCCTTCGGTAGCGTATTTCTCGAATTTAGGATGATGTAGACCTCCTTGAGAGGTATTTGATATCCGGAAACGTCGGGAAGCACTTCGTTGTTTCAAGTCGATCTCCGGGAAGAACTCCGTTGATCACTCCTTCGAAGAGCTATTGTAACACCCTGCAACTAGAAAGAGCTGGAATTAGAAAGAGTCATTTTTTGGAAAGAATGAAAAATCTGGAAAATTGGCTAAATTAAGTTAAGTATGAGTTTTGGTCAACTTCAAATGACCATAACTCCTAGCTCAAGATGATTTAGGTGTGCTTCCAGATACCGTAGGAAAGATCTTTGAATTATATTTCCAACGCCTCCGAGTTTTCTTAATTCTGAGTTCGTATGAGTGAGATATGCTCATTTGAAGTTGGGCTGTTTGGATAAGGAAAGTCTAATCCGGATTTTGGATGGGTAGTTTGGTCTTTTCCATACCCAATGACTTAATTTTGTTTTTTTGGTAATTAGTTGGGGTCTAAACTGAAGTTGGTCAGTTTACGCTTTTGAGATTTGAGTTAGGGTTTTGAGAGAAGAGAAAAGAAGAGGAGAAAGGAGGAGAGAAGAGAAAAGAAGAGGAGAAAGGAGAAGAGAAGACAAGGAATCGTCATTCTTGAAGCTAAGTGGTGGATTTCTTCAAGGGGCGATCCCTAAGAGGTATGTGAGACTTTCATAGCGTTGGGTTCGTTCACCCACGCGCCAATCATGTTTAGTTCAGCGAAATTCGTCCTAAAAAGGGTTGAAAGTTTGATGTTCTTGAATTTATTTTCGTTCTTGAATTGAGCTGAATTGAGGAGTTCTTGAGATAATTGCGTCGAATTTTAGAGTTGTTTTGAGTTAGGTTCTTGGGTACATTTACTAGGTATCTGAATCTAAAGAGAATTTGGAAAAAATAACCGAATTTAGGCGAATTGGGGCTGAAAAATGAAGAAGGATAAAGTCGGGCGAATCTGGGTACCAAGTCCGCGTCGCGGACTTGTTCCTCAGGATTGACAAAGTTGTCTTCACTTCGCGGAGCGGTCGCGGACCGTTCTGCCTCAAAATTTATTTCGCGACCAAATAATTAAATGAATCTCCGCGTCACGGACTTGCTTCTAAACAGTGATTTCTTGATCTTTTCTCATGTTTAACTATCTAGAAACACTACTAAACATCATGAGATCTTTCCTATCACAAATCACAATCCTTGAATCCATAATTCAATTCAAGGAAAGTTATGAGTCAAGTCAAGAGAAGTTAAGAGTCAAGTTAAGAGAAATTCATAAAGTTTTCCAAAAGTCTTTTACAAACGTTTTAACTTTGTTTTAAGACTTAAGCTTTGAGTTGAGTAAAGAGTAAGAGTAAAGTTCATTTCTTCAAAGATTATACGGGAACTAAGTATTCCCAAGAGTTAAAAATATTTTCACATTTGAGCAAGAAAGGAAACACCGATTTCCAAGAGAGCTTTTAAGCTAAGTTTTGAGCAATTATCTCAAACCAAAGAAAGAGTTTTGTTTTTAAAACATATGAGCTGAGTACATTTTGGGAGTTGTAGTGAGCACCGATATGGGGACGCGATTCATAATAACTCAAGTCTCCATAAACCATGTAGCCATCATGGGTAGAAAGGATTATACTTTTTAGATGACTCCTTAGTGCTTTTAAGCTTAGACTAGTGGATCCACTTAGTTAAGACGTTCTATATGACGGCAAAGTATATGACCATTCTGGCAGCGTGGGCAAAACGTTGTATCATCACTTAGGCTCATAGTGGTGGTTGTCGGTTAGAGAAACTCCCACAGTATTATATTACTTTATTATATGAGTAAACTGAGTTGTTATTGTATTTCTTTAATACATTGAGTTACCACTTATTGTTTTAAATGCTTTGTATAAACTGCACCGTTATTGTTGTTTTTACTTTGCATTTGAGTTGAGTATTCATGAGATGAGTAAAGTCAAGGTAAGTGTTCTTTTCAGATTCCTTTCAAGCTTATGTTATGTTTAGTTTTCCCCTCCCATACTCGTACATTCAATGTACTGATGTCATTTGGCCTGCATCATTTTATGATGCAGACACAGGTAACCAGGATCAGCATCCAGCGCCTCGTTGATCCAATTGAGCACTTAGAGTTAGTTGGTGAGCCTCCTTGCTTTTCGGAGGACTCCGTCTACCTTGTTTTTCTAGTATTTCAGTTGTTAGGATGATCGGGGGTCTTGTCCCGACATTCCTCATTGTTTAGAGGCTTCATAGACGAGTAGTTATAGTTCTTTAGTCTTTCCGTTTTCAGTTGTATTCTTTAAGACTTGAGTTGTCAATTTGGCTAAGCTTTATATCTCTTTAAGTTGTTGCATGAGTTATATTTTGAGACTGTCTCTTATGTTTAAGTTTCCGCTGAGTTCGCTTGGGGCCAGAAATGGTTCTCGAGTGCCAGTCCCGACCAGGGTGTAGGCTCGGGGCGTGACAGCTATGTAGTTGATGTTGTAGCTTTCTCCAATTGCAGAATGCTTGTTGAAGAGTTTCTTGATTCCCCTTAGAATGTCATGTACATCCCCTATTTATAGTTGTAGGGAGTGGACAAGGTTGCTTGTGATTGGCCAAAAGATGTCATTTTGACACTTGGCGGATTGTGATTGGTTCTTGCATTTGACTGGGACTACCACCTCATTTGGACACGTGGCGTCACCTTGTTGGTCTTGGATGCCTAGTCACTGTGACACGTGGCATGAGTTTGGGCTTTAAGGTGAAATGGACCTTGGACTTGAATTTAATAAAAATCGACTTATTTATTTGTAAAGCCCAAATTAATCATTCAACCCAAATAAACATGGATTTAATCCAAATTTTGTATGAATTAAATCCAATAAAATTTGTGTGTCTACATATATATATATATTTGTGTGGGGGGTTGTTTTTACAAAATATAAACTAGTGGACAATTTTTGTATTTGAAAAATCTCAAATCATGATTTTTGGAGAATTTTGGATTTCATCTCATGATAAGAAATCAGCATGAAATCGCATGTCCAAACACTGATTTCGTCTCATGATTTCATATCGCGATTTCACATGTCCAAATGCCTAA
The DNA here is from genome assembly GCA_029582245.1 of Solanum etuberosum. Taxonomy (NCBI): domain Eukaryota; kingdom Viridiplantae; phylum Streptophyta; class Magnoliopsida; order Solanales; family Solanaceae; genus Solanum; species Solanum etuberosum. Next base: position 17,528 of record JAJONR010009007.1, read on the forward strand.
AACTCTGAGTCTCCCATTACTGTCCATCATATTACTTAAAATTTATAAATAACTCCTATTACAAAAAATAAATTTGACCACACTAATTTAACAAAATAACTGCAAACACTAAAAATTATCTCAATTAAAATTGTCCCATTTTCTTCTATTTTCTTCTGGCTTTCCTATTCAATAATATAACAATATTTAGATACTCATAGTAAGTAAATACATTAGGGGTGTCTCAAAATTGAACCGATCAATAAATCGAATCGAAAAAAATATTATTGATTTATTGCTATTGGGTTAATGAGTTTTTAATTGTTTTTTTTTAAAAAAAAAATTATCAACTTATCGGTTTGATTTTTATTTTTTAATATTGCGTTATTGGGTAAACCGATAACCCAATAAAATTGTAATAATCTACTACTTCACCCCTACACAAATATAAAATATTAATATCAGTACCTTATTAATTACTACATTTACTTTTATTTTCTTTACGACTTCTAATTAAATTAGGTGTAAATTACATTTTACTTTTTGATAACTAAATAACAGTCATTGGGAAATTCACCCTGTGATGTTGTTTTTAAAAAAATTAAAATATCTCCATCTTTACTTTTTAGCCTCCATTCACATTGTCTTAGTTTTTTTATTTTTTATTTCACTTGTATAGTTCTTTTCATGTTAGTTACTATTGTTTTTATTTTATGAGTATTATGTAAAGTTACATTTTTATCCGTCGAATTGTTAGAGAAGTCATATATTTATTTTATGAACATTTTCTTATTAGTTAAATAAAAAAATTAAACCATTAACGATCAAAAATCGATTAAAAATATCTTTAATTTAATTATTGATCTAGCATATTTTAAAATCGAAAACCCATAAATCTAATCGATAATACATTAAGTCAAACCAAACAAATTGGTGTACCCTAAATACAATCACACAAATTATAATCCATGACATGTCTTTCTATTTTATTTTTTCTGCTTATATGAGATTTTTGTTTTACTAAAACATATGAGATTTTTATAACTGTTTTCTACACGTAAATATTATTATTATTATTATTTTTCATTCCTTTCTTCTTGTTTTTTTATAGTATATTGAATATATCGACGGTGGTTCTCTTTTTTTTCTACTTATCTAATTTTTTATATATTAATTTATTATTTTAATCCTTAAAAATATATGAATTCCTTTCAAAATTAAAATATTACCTTTTAATTTGAATTTAAAGTTATTTATCTTTTAATTGTAAAACTTTATCTTTCAATTGAATTTTAAAATTTTTATATTGCAATTGAATTGATTGTAAATAATTTGTAAGAGTTAAATTGTAACGCAAATAATAACCCATGACATGTCTTTCTATTTTTTTTGCTTATCTGAGACCTTTTTTTTGGCTATAACATATGAGATTTTCTATAACTGTTTTTTATACGAAAATATTATTATATATTTTTCTCATTCCCATTTTATAGTGTATTAAATATATCGACGGTATTTTACTTTCTTTTCTACTTATCTAATTTATTTATATATTAATTTACTTATTTTAACCCTTACAAATATATAAATTCCTTTAAAAATTAAATTATTATCTTTTAATTCGAATTTAAAGTTCCTATCTTTTAAATTTAAAACTTTATCTTTCAATTAATTTTTTTAAAAATTATATTATAATTGAATTAATCGTAAATAATTTAAGAGTTACATTATAGGGGAAACTAAGCAAATACCCCATAAATACAAAATAATTACAAACATATACCCCTTCACACTCATACCCACTAGATAATTACACTATATACCCCCTAACTAATTTCGCTTAACTGATACTAAATAAGTATCATATATTGTATTGATATCATCAAAGCTGATAATTTCGCTTAATTGATACTAAATCAGTATATATATAATGTATTGATATCATTAAGGTTTCACATTTTCTTGTTCAGAAATTACACATTAGTTATATACTCTTAGTATATTGACTAATTAATAATTTCTAAACAAAAAACCTTAATGATACCATGAAAATATATATATATATATATATATATATACACACTCTTATAGTATCATTGACTAATGAGTAATTTCTGAACAAGAAACTTTTTTTATTGATAAATAATTTTTTATTTATTACTAGTGAAGAATTACAAAACAGAGAGAGAGAGAAAAAAACTGAAGGTTACATTCTAACCTTCAGTTGAGCAGCTATACACACTTTCTAGATTACCTATTGAGACTCTAAACTTAGAGATAGCTATTATATAGGGTAAAAGTTCGAAGTCCTCAACTTCCTTTCAACACTTGTCTTGAGATAAACCCTATAGCAGACCTCTTGTATAAATATTTTAATCACCTCAGTAGGGTCTCTATATCTTCTTTGAAACTGTCTAAGATTCCTTTCCTTCCACAGGTGGTAAACACAACCAGTAGCTACCATTCTATATATTTCAGCTTCAGGGCTTTTTCCTTTCCAGGTTATCATCCATGTCAATTCTTGTTTCCATCCAAGAGGTTGTCTATCAATACCTTGCCAATCCAATAATTTCCTCCAAGCATATGAAGAGTAAGGACAAATAAAAAACAGGTGGTCCATGCTTTCGCTTCCTGTTAGACATAATGGACAGTCTTGATTGTTGATGATTCCCCATTTAGTAAGTCTATCCTTAGTATATAATCTCTCCAATGCAGCCCTTCTGAAGATAAATAGCCACTTAGGTGCTCCAAAATTATTACACACTAATTTCCTCCATGAAACTTTAGGAAAAGATCCATGTACCTCCTTGTAAAACTTCTGAATAGTGAATTCATGCATAGATAGATACTGGTCATAATCATAGCTAATGGATTCATAGTATTTTTTGCTCTTGAAAATCTTCCTTAGCAACCAGGATGCTTGTTTTGGCTCAGTGGGCCAAATTGACTGGTTTTTTATGTAGTAGCAATGCACCCATCTCACCCAAAGCTTATCCTTTTTGTGACTCAGGTTCCAAAGCAACTTAGCAATAGCTGCCTTATTCCATTTCTCAACATCTCCTCTACAAAACAATAATAGGTCATCAACAAAATCAATTTGAACAATCTTCATCTTGTTACATTTAGGATGGTATTTGAAGGATTTAACATGAGCTAAAGTTTTCACCAGTCTACTGAAATACTCCATGACTAGGACAAATAGGTAGGGTGACAAAGGATCACCCTGTCTAAGTCCTTTTTTTGCTTCAAAAGGTTCCAACGGGCAACCATTTAGTAAGATAGAGTAGGAGACAGTTGTAAGGCAAGCTAGTATCCAGTTGATAAACGTTGTAGGAAATTGTAATGCATGTAGGACCTGCTCAAGAAAACCCCACTCCAGCGAATCATATGCTTTGTGCATATCAACTTTCATCATACACCTCGGTGATATTCCTTTCCTACCATACCCTTTAATCAATTCATGACTTAGGATGATATTATTAGAAATCAGTCTGCCAGGTACAAAAGCAGATTGGTTGGAATCAACTAGTAGATCCATAACATTTTGCATTCTCTTGGTAATGATTCAGAGATCATTTTATATAATGCAGTACAACAGGAAATAGGTCGGTATTCTCGAATGGAAGAAGGATTTTTGACCTTTGGTATCAAGGTTACAATGGCACAGTTAACTGCTCTATACATGTCTGCAGACTCAAAGAACTGAATTACTACATCTGTAATTTGGTTACCAACCATACTCCATGATTTTTTGAAAAACACTACATTTAGTCCATCACATCCGGGAGCTTTACCATCATCAATCCCCTTCGTGGCCTCGTATACCTCTTCTCCAGTTATAGGAGCTATGAGGTTTAGTTGTTGACTTCTATTAAGTACATATACATCACTCATAACTCCTGGATCTATGATTGGTAGTGTAGGAGTTGTTGTTCCCAATAACGTTTTATACAAACCCACGATTTCATTCTCAATACCCAAAGTAGTAGTGATTAAGTCTCCATTAGCATCAGTTAACCTTTTGATCTGATTTTGAGTCTGTCTACATTTCATTGAAGCAAAGAAATATTTTGAATTTGAGTCACCAATCTTGAGCCAATGCACCCTTGCTTTCTGTTTCAATATGCCTTCTTGTATAAGGCTCCACCTCTCTAGCTGTTGTTTGGTTTCCAGTTCTCTAGTGTACAACTCCTCTGAGTGGGTATAATCAGTCATCAAAGTTTGGATCTCCTGCAACTTTTCCTTGGCTGCTAGAATTCTCTGATCAATATTTGAAAATTCATTAACGTCAAGTTTCTTCAATTCCTTCTTAACATTTTTGAGCTTTTTCCAAATCTTGACCATAGCATATCCAGTCACCGGGATGTTCCATGCCTTCTTTATTATCTGATGGAAATTCTTGTGATTAGCTAGGCTATTTATAATTTAAATGGTTTTTTACCCATAGGAGCAACTACTTCCATTGTGATAGCAAGTGGAGTATGATCAGAGAAGTAAGGATTCATCACAATTGCTTCAATGTGAGGGAATTTTGTGAGCCATTCAGCGTTACCAAGCGCCCAGTCTATCTTGCTATGTATGTGCCTATTAGTCCATGTATACCTCCTACCAATAGTCTTTATTTCAGCAATGCATGTGTTATTCAAGAAGTCTCTAAAATCTCTCACCTCAGATTCATGGACAGGAGAACCACCTATTCTATCTTCTTCTTCCAGCAAAGTGTTTAAATCGCCAATAATAATCCAACGGTTATTAATTTTCCCCGTTAATATTTGGAGTTCTGTCCACAGAGGGGATCTATCCTGCGTTGTGTGAAGCCCATAGACTGCACTGAATGCTATCACACTGTTTAGTTGCTAGATTGTTATCATACCATGAATGAACTGAGTATGGATAACCTGGGGAGTAAAATCCACCTTCTGTGGATCCCAAAGAATCCACAGTCGTCCCCTTCCTGCGCTATAATTACCACACCAGCTCCAATTATCTACCAACTTCTTAATAATAGTAGTTGCATACTTCTCTTGAACTTTGTGTTCAGATATCGCAATCAGACTAACATTATTGTCCCTAATAAAAGCCCTTAGCTCTTTATGTTTCCCCACTTTATTTAAACCTCTAACATTCCAAGATACTAGCATATTGGAATAGGGAGGGAAAGGGGTTCTCCATCATCCACACTAATCTGATTGCTACATTGGCCCATTTCGATTTGAGTTTTACCACCCACTACTAAGACATTGAAACCATTGATAGTGGTTATACCTTCATCATCGTTATGCGCACTTAACTGACTTTTTGTAGCAGATTTACCTCTAGCCTTCTGCCAGTCATCCTTTATCTGCAAGGCTTTCTGGTTACCTACAAGCTCCTGATGTTGAGGTTTAGAACTTGGTGGCACTGTATCATTTACTGGTTGTTGGTGTTGCTTGTGTTTTCATTGTTTGTCCTGTTTTGATGGTTGCTTCTGGAATTGCTTCTTTGGTTCAACCATTGTCTTTGGATATGGAACATATTGTTGTTGTCTTTGTTTAATGCAGTTGTGTCCAACCTTGAGGCATTCATTGCAATACAATGGGATCCAGTCATATTCTACAACTTGCTAAAAAATTCTTCCCGCAGGGTCATGAACTTCAATACTTCTAGGCAAAGGCTAGGTTATGTCCATCTCAATAAGAAGCCTGGCATAGGAGATTCTTTCGGCATGAGTAGTGCAGCTATCAGCATAAAGTGGGCAACCTAATCCACTTCCTATCTTGCTAAGGGCCTTATTACTCCAACAATTCAAAGGCAAGTTTGGAAGTTGAACCCAGATTGGAATGGTTTTCAATACCTCATCATGTAGATTAAACTGGGCAGTCCATGGCTTGACAATTATGGGTTTACTACTCAGAGTATATGGACCATAATAAAGGACCTCATTTCTATCCTTCATGCTGCCAAATAGCACTACAAAGTAGCCTTCATTATGATAGTAAACTTCTGGTTTGGCAACAAAATTCCATTGAGCAGCTATGATTCTCTCGAGTGCAGCAATTGTTGGTTCAGTTCCAACCACATATAATACAACAACTTTTTTTCCATTTTTCAGTAGCCTCAGCAATATCTTCTTCATGTAGTTGTACTACCCTAGTACCCTCCTTGATAATAGGACTAAAAAATTTCAGATCCATACCTTTAGAGCCCATTCGAGATCCTTGGAATAAGTTTTCCCAATTTTTGCCTTCCTTAGTGTCTGTTTTCTCTGATTCTGCTTTCTTTGTAGTTTGCACTACTGTTCCATTGGCCAGTGGAGTCGTAGTTCCTCCAGTTTGGTTCCGATCAGTGGGAGTCTGTCCAGAAATTCCAATCACTGGAAAGTGTTCCGTAGTCAGCTGTGGTGGACTGTTCTTCTCCATATCAGGGGTCGGCGAAACCCGTCGTGTAATCGGGGGAGTTGTGTGTGTCTGCTCAGCTAGGATTTCCTTTGGATCCAGCAATTGGGTGCCCTTCTGCGGTCTTAGCCATCAGCTCCGACGAAATCAGCTGGCACGCTAACGTGCTCCTAGAGAATCAGGCAGTACATTTTTAACAAGAAACGTTAATGATACCACAACAATATACATATATTATTATAATATCATTGACAAATGAATAATTTCTGAACAAGAAACATTAATGATACCACAACAATATACCTATACTTTTATAGTATTATTGACTAATGAGTAATTTCTGAACAAGAAACCTTAATGATACCAAAACAATATACATATAATTTTATAGTATCATTGACTAATGAATAATTTTTGAATAAGAAACATTAATGATACCAATACAATATATATATATATATATATATATATATATATATATATATATATATA
>JAJONR010009008.1:0-28937 GCA_029582245.1 Solanum etuberosum
CAAAACCCTAACTTGTTTTGGTAAAAGCATAAACTGATCTAATTCTGATTAGACCCTAACTTAATTACCAAAAACGGAATAAAATAATTGGGTAAGGAAAAGACTAATATACCCTTTAAAAATCCGGATTGGACTTTCCTTATTTGAACAACCCAACTTTCAATGGGAATATCTCACTCATACGAACTCGAAATCACGCAAACTTGGCGGTGTTGGAAAGATTATTCCAAGATATTTCCTACGATATCTGGAAACACACCTAAATCATCCTGAGCTAGGAGTTATGGTCATTTGAAGTTAGCCAAAACTCAACTTAACATACTTAACAAAATTTCCAGATTTTTATAATCTTTCCAAAAATGGCTATTTCCAAATTTTTTACATCTTCCTAGTTATTTCAATTCGCGAGCTGTTACATTTATTGTGATGCCTCGAGAATTGGGCTATGGTGTGTGCGTATGCAAAATGGGAAAGCTATTTCCTATGCCTTAAGGCAACTTAAAATTCATGAGAAGAATTATCCTACTCACGACCTTGAATTAGTGGCGTTCGTTTTTGCCTTAAAGATTTGGAGACACTATTTGTATGGAGTTCATGTTGATGTGTTTATTGACCACAAGAGTTTGCAATATTTGTTCAATCAAAAAGATCTACATCTTAGCCAAAGAAGGTAGCTTGAGTTATTAAAATATTATGACATGAGTGTTCTTTATCACCCCGGTAAAGCTAATGTGGTAGGGGATGCTCTTAGTTGGTTATCTATGGGTAGTGTTGCTCATATTGAACAAGAAAAGAAAGAGTTGGTTCGAGATGTTCATAGATTGGCTCGATTAGATGTTCAGCTTGTGGAATTCACCAAGGGTGGTGTTATGGTTCACAATTGTTCCGAATCGTCTTTTGTGGTGGATGTGAAAGCCAAGCAAGGTCTTGATCCAATTTTGGTAGAATTGAAAAAAGCGGTGCTTAACAAATCCGTTAAGGCTTTCTTCCAAAGGGAAGATGGTGTACTTGAGGGAACAGATCTTGTTAGAAGTCCATAGTTCACGGTATTCCATTCAACCGGGAGCCACCAAGATGTAGTGGGATTTACGGGAGGTCTATTGGTTGAATGGGATGAAGAAGGATATCGCGGGATTTGTGGCTAAGTGTCCAAATTGCCAACAAGTAAAGGTTGAGCATCAGAAACCGAGAGCATTATCACAAGATATTAGCATTCCTACTTGGAAGTGGGAAGATTTGAAAATGGACTTTATTGTTGGTTTGCCTCGCACCCGACGACAACATGACTCGATTTGGTTTATAGTGGATCGGATGACGAAATCAGCTCATTTCCTTCTCGTCAAGGTTTCCTATTAGGCGGAGGAATATGCCAAGTTGTACTTAAGGGAGATGGTAAGGTTTCATGGAGTGCCTTTGTCCATTATTTCTGATCGTGGTACCCAATTCACTTCTCAGTTTTTGAATTCATTCCAAAAGGGTCTTGGTACTCGGGTTAAGCTTAGTACGAACTTTCATCCCCAAACTGATGGGCAAGCGGAGCGTACTATCCAAACTTTGGAAGATATGTTAAGAGCTTTTGTGATTAATTTTAAAGGTAATTGGATGACCATTTGTCGTTGATTGAGTTTTCTTATAACAATAGCTATCACTCAAGTATTGATATGGCTCCATTTGAGGCACTATATGGTAGGAGGTGTAAATCTCCCATAGGTTGGTTTGAGGTGGTTGAAGTTGCCTTAATATGTCCCGAATTGGTACATGAGGCCATAGAGAAAGTTCGACTTATTAGAGAATGGTTGAAAATGGCTCAAAGTCGGCAAAAGTCATATGCCAATGTAAGAAGAAGGTATCTAGAGTTTGATGTTCACGATTGGATTTACTTGAAAATCTCACTCATGAAGGGTGTAATAAGGTTTGGTAAGAAAGGGAATCTTAGTCCCCTATATGTATGCCCATATCAGATTTTGAGGCGTGGTTGTAAGGTTGCCTATGAGTTAGATTTGCCAAATGAGTTGGCATCGGTGCATCCAGTCTTCCATGTCTATATATTTATGAAATGTGTTTGGGAGTTAAGGATAATCTCTCATATGAGGAAGTTATGGTTGAGATTTTAGACCGGCAATTCAAGAAGTTGAGAAATAAGGAAATAGCTTCCGTAAAAGTGTTGTGGAGCAATCATTTAGTTGACAGTGCAACTTAGGAGGCCGAGGCCGATATGATGTCCCAGTATCCTCATCTTTTTCCTTCTACTCCTACTCTAGCTTGAGCTAATGAGTTCCTCTTGGTTTGTCCTTTGTTTTGGAGTCATGTTTTTTTATGTGTTTCCATGATTTCCTTATGTGATGCATGTTCATGAAAAACTTGTGTTTTAAAAGAAAATGAGTTAACATGATTGATTTTCCTCATGTTGTTGTGCATTGAGTATGAATTGCCTATAAACTTCATGAGATGAGATGTTGAACATGCTTTAGCTATGCTTTTGAGAATGAATTGCATATAGGTTCCACGATATTGTGTTGAGCATTCTTTTAGCTTGGAGAAGGTAGTTCCTCTATGAACACGAGAAATTTTGAAGTTTCATGCATATTGGGTTGCTAGATGTAGTTTCTACTTCCTTGTGATTCATTGAGTATGATTAGCTAGGAGTTGATGTTCCCTCCTTGATTTGTGCATAGCATGCATGATGGGCTGTTAGACTTAGTTTCACCCCTCTTATGATGTTTTGATATCGTCCAAGCTTGTAGTCGATAGTTCCTCCTTCGTTATATGCATTTAGATGAAGTTGCATTGTAGGTTGGGTTATTAGTTCCTCTCCCAAATATTTTAAGAACCAGTTTGAATCTCATTCGTGGACGAATGATCCCAAAGGGGAGATATTGTAACACCCCAAATTTGAGAAAGGGCCTAATAGGATTTTACTAAAACTTCAAGGTGCCATTCACGAGGGCCAACCACAGCCCATGGATTGAACCACAGACTTTAGGCGGGTCCGTGGAAGGGCCACCAAAAAGTTTCCTAGGCCATGAACCATAACTCGACCCACGAACCGTCTATGGGCCCACGCCTCGTGGTCCAGGAGCCATAGGTCCAGGCCAAACTCTCTGAACTTACTGATGAGTGTACAGGATGGACCGTTGGTAAGTCCACGGTCCGTCAGTCTCCAATCGTGGGTGGTCAGGAAACAGTTAATGTCAGGGGTAGTTGGGTCTTTTCCTAATTAATTAGTTCCTATACTACATCGTTTTACCCCACACTAAGACCTCTATATAAGTATTTTTCAACCCCCAAATTAGCCCATTCACTTCACTCTTTCAAAATCACAAAAGAAGATCAATTGTCCTCTCCAAAATATTTCTCTCTCTAGAAATTTTAAGAAGAAGAAGAAGAATTCAACCTAGGGTTTCAAGTCAAGGTCTTAATTCCTCCATTGAAGGCTAGCATTTGGATTCAAGGTATGATAGTTTTCATGCATGGATTCCTTCCATTCATGGAGTTCCAAAACTCATGTATTTCAAATGATAGAATTCCCCAATTGAGTTAGGGTTTTCTTTAATTATCACGGTTTCTCTTTAATGTTGATTTAAATGATTGAATTATGATCTCTTATGTATGAATATATGAAATACTATGATTTTATGATGATTTCCCCCATGAACCCATCTAATCCCCATGTTTTCAAGTTATGAATCATATGATGTAGGATTTTGACCTTAAAGGAAGAGTTTTGTGAAACTAACCATGTATTTCTAGATTAACATGAATTTATGATGAAATCCATATCTAACCCATGTTTTATAAGCATTTATGATTGAAAGTGGGTTTTGAACCTCAAGAGGTAAATTATGGACTTGTGCATTTTCTTATCAAATCTATGCAAATGTTTTAGGGATGCTTTGAGAGTAAAGTATCAATGATGATGATCATGATGTGTTATTGAAAGAATTTTCTCATGTTCACAAAAGAGCAAGATATGAAAGGTTTTCTCACATAGAAAGGATTCTTAGGTTGAAAGTCTTTCTCACCTAATTGAATCAAAGATTAAGAGCTATCCTAATGAACTTAGCTTGGATTTGTTGTCTAAGGACTCCTTTCCATGGATAATAAGGTCAAGTAAGAAATGACTATTTCATGGGATTTATGCTTAGCACCGAGAGGATATTGAGATGGAAGTTCTCCCGTTATTAGAGGCCGGGTTTCTAGAAGCAATCTCCTTATCCCTTATCTATGTGCCCCCATAGGATGATTGTCTCAGATAGACATTAGCTAGTAGATACACTTTAGCTCAGATATAAGGTCCCTACCTTGGCATGTAGGACAACCCTTTTAGGTGTGGGAGACACCGGGGGATCATGTTATAGCTCACATGGTCTCTATGTTGGTTAAGGCTAATTCCCACATTAATAATGAACTAAGGTTACTTCAAGAAGTATCGCATATGAGTTCAAAGGTTTTAAAGATGATGTTAGCTTGCATTGACCATGGTTTTATGACTTATGTTTTCTAACTCTTTTATATCATGTTTTAGCTTGGTCAATTACATGTCATTAAATGAAATGTCCCTTTTAGCATGATTTAACTATTTTATGCATGGCTATCATACTTGATATATTGTTTTCTACTAACGCATACTCTTTTCTACATTTCCCCAAATGTAGGGACCGACAGTCAGGGTCATCATTTTCATGGCTAGAGGTTGATTTGAGATATTCCGAGCTTTGGTGAGTCCTCATGCTTCGAGTACAGAGTTTTATTGTTTTTAGTTTCTTTCATGTATTTCTCTTTTGGACATGATGTATGGGCTAGACCCAATTTCATTTTATTGTATTAGATGGTTATGATGAGACAAGTGTTTTAGACTTCCGCTTTTCATTTATAAAAACTATTGGACTTGGACTATTGTTTTAATCTTATTGTTCTATTTCTTATGTTATGAGAACTAAGTGGATTGTATGGAGTCCTTTGGGGTTCTATACTCGATGTTACATCTAGGGGGTACCCCTGGGTCGTGACAGTTAGCCAACAGTCTTGTGCGATTGCAGATTTACTAGGAGAGTGATGGTTTAATTACTTTCATAGAGGTTTGTTCTTTCTTATTTGAGCAGACTCGTGAGTGCCAATTTGATGATGAGAAGTTGTGTTTCATTTGAGACAAAGTGTTGAGAGGGGAAGTCAAGGACGTTGTCCATGATTCTGATGGTGTCTTGAGGATTGGGTGAAGTATTCGTGTGGCCAAGGTGGTGGAGTTGATTAGATTAATTCTAATAGAGGCCCATTGTTCTTGATATTCCATTCACCGGGAGCGTCAAAGATGTATAATGACTTGAGCCATCACTACATGTGGTGTGGCATGAAGAGCGATATTGCAGACTTTCTTAGAGGATGCCTATTCCTTCTAGGAAGTGGAAACAAATCACTATGGGCTTTATTGTGGGTTTGGCTACCAAATTGGGTGGTTATGAATCAATTTAAGTTGTTGTTTACAGGGTGACCATGTCTTCCTACTTCATTCAAGTTCTCATAAAGTATACGGTGGAGGAGTGATGAGTCCGAGATTTCAACTCATTCGGGCTTTGTTTTGATTGCATAAGTTTCCTCAAATGCCTGATTTATGCTCTAAACTGATGTTAAAGTATTGATTTGCAGCTATGAAACCTAAGGGAAAAGGCAAGGACATGACCGGGTAAAAGGAGCTAAAAAGCTGAAGAAGTGAAGAAAAGCAATCTTTGCAATCGCCAAGACTACTCGGCGCACCGCCGAGTGGCTCTTTAGCTCACCGAAGTTCCAACATGCCAGCCTTGGGGAAGAACCAAGTTGGCCACAGAAATGGGCATTCGATGGATCGTCGATCAGTTCTGCGATAACAAATTGGATCGTCAAAAGTTACCGGACCTGACATGCTGACGGCCAAGGAAAAATGGCAATGAAAGAGGACAAATTGTGGATAACCGACCTGTTCGGCGAAGGACGACTTATCTCGCCAAACAGTTGTTCAGGCCAAAAACTACGCAAATATAAATTGAATTTTGAAACGAAGATTTAGGATCCTGCGATTATTCAATACAGTTTTCTTTTAGTTTATGAGTTCCATTGGAGACTTTGAAGCTTTTAGGTCTCAAAAATGAAGATTAGCAGGTGGTTTTTTGAAATCACTCAATTTAGACCATTGTAAAGATTTGAGAACTTTTACCCAGATCATGGCTAATGTATTTGATAATCGTTTCTCTATTTTTATGATGGGTAGCTAAAACTCCAATTCTTGGGGTCTGATCATGTGTTTATTCGTCTAATTATCTTATGGGTATTGTTGTTTGATGATGAAATAGATGTTTTAATGTGGGTTTAATCATTAGCTGAGTTTTAATTTATGAATTGTAGTTGCTTTTGATTAATGATTTGTGGGTATTGGGTCAATATGGGTTCAACTCGAAAGACTGAATCCTAAACCCAATCCTACCCATCTTGCTCGAGAGAGTGGATGCTTTAAGGTTGTGGGCTGGTTATCTTGTTAAGCTTGTTGATGTTCGAAAGAAAATCACCTGAACCATAATAGTTGTTCGAGAGAAAATTATTGCATTTAAAGTCAAGCCTACCCACAATATTTCAGCAAGTTATTGTGAAATTTCAATTACCCATATAGCATAATTAGCTTATAAACGATCACATCCCGAGAATTTTTCCCTATATTGTTACTTTTCCCTGTTTTGCTTGTGTTATAGCTGATACTTAACAATCAAAAATCCCCCATTTGACATTCGTTGTCACCCCTTTAGATTTATTTGTATGTTTTCGATAATTTTTATTCCTATAACCGCTTAGACCAAGTTATAACTTCATAACTGAATTTTAGACACGTACCACTCCCTGTGTGTTCGACCGCAACTCTTCGTTGGGTTTTATACTAACTAACGATTGTTTATACCTAGAATCGGATGAGGTGTATTTGAGACGGTTTCATCAAAATAGTGCCGCTGCTGGGGAGTGGTCTTGTTTAGAATTTTATTGTTGAATTTGAATTGTGATCTTTTTGTGTTATAGTTGAACCGACTTACTTTGGTTTTTGTTTGTGTTGCTTGTTGTGACAAGAGAAAGAGAGGAGCGTAAACGGGAGTAATGGTAGCCAAGTGGGCCACCAAGACGATATTGGAAATTTGAATGATGTAAATGACCCAATTCAATTGGGTGGTGTTGGTGCAATACGTCTACCTCCAGCTGAAGGGAACGTTGTTTTTCACATCACTAGCACAATGCTTCAGCTCCTACAACTAAAAGGATTATATGGAGGGCTGGCTCACGAAGATCACCATTAGCATATTCGGAACTTCGTGGATGTTTGTGGTCCGTTCTCATTCAAGAACATATCACAAGAATCAGTGCGTCTCAGGTTGTTTGCATTCTCCTTGATGGGTGAAGCTACCAAATGGTTATTTTAGTTAACAAGGAACTCCATCAACTCTTGGGATGAGCTTACCACAACGTTCCAAGTGAGATTCTTTCCCCCATCGAAGATGATGACGCTCAGAGATAGCATCCAAGGTTTCAAACCCTTGGAAGGTGAGCCAATCCATGAGACGTGGCTGAGATTTAAGAAGTTGGTGCTTCAATGCCAAACCCATAAACTTCAAAATGATGTGAGCTGTAATACTTCTATAGGAGTGTTGATTCGGTGAACAAAGGAGTTGCCGATCAACTTGTTCCCGGTGGTATTATGCAACAACCCGATGAAGTAGCGTCTCAACTTCTTAATTGCATGAACAAGATCGATAGAGCATGGTACACTCGTGAGGACCAAGTGTCTCCTCTCACTTTTAGAATTACAAAAGAGTAGATCGAAAAGGATCAAGAGAGAGACCAAAACACGGCCAAAATGATGACCCAACTGGATATCTTGGTGAAAAATCTGATGGGTAGTGGTGCAAAGAGTGTTAATGTTGTGGGTGTTGGTGGAGTAAGCCCCGATGAAGCACATTTTGAAGCGCTATAAAATGAGGAAGTGAACTTCCTTGCAAATCAAGGAGGAGGATTTCGTTCAAACTACCCAAAGTCGGGTGGAAATCCGGGTTGGAACAGAGATGATGGATGGAGAGATCATGACAGAGAATGGCGTGGTTGTAACACCACTTGGAAGGAAAGAGAGGGTGACAAGGAAAGGTGCGTCCCACCCCATGAGCGTCAAAAGCCTAAGGAACCAAGACATGACACAGATAATGTCGGAACTGATGACATGCTCTCATATATTCTCAACAAGGTCGAAGATTCAGACAAAGTGTTGAAAGAGATGAAGGAGGACGTCTCAACTCTCAATCAGACGGTGACTTCTCACTCAGTCTCTATCAAGAAACTGGACACACAAATGGGTCAAATCTCGACCCATCTAAATCCAAGGCCAAAGAGAGGGTTGCATAGTGATACAATGGGAAACGCTAAAAATGAAACTTAAATTGGTATTTCCATCATGCCATGACGTTAATAAGGCGCTTCTTGGGAGGCAACCCAAGTCTTTGAGGTTTTAAATATTGTGTTTTGAATAACGGGTGTTGAATCTGCAGGTTGAAAAGTTGAAGTGTTGGAAATTGGGTGATTTGGCGAACAAAGAGTCCAATCGGCGACACGCCGAGTAGGTCGGCGTGCCCGACTTGGACCGCCATTGGAACCAACAAGCTTAACAGGGAACTCAGTAAAACTGGATGAGCTAAAAATCTGGTCGGCGATTCGCCAAACTGGTCGGTGAGCCCAACCTGGACCCCCGTTGGAGTCACCCAAATGACTGAAGGTCCTGCAAAACTCAGCGGGCTAAAGAACCACTCGGTGCATCGCCGAGTGGTTCGGGGGCACGACTTATATCGCCGAATGGAGCGCAATCTGAAAGGTTTTAAAGACCAAACGGTTTAAAATTTCAAAATCCTTCATCTTCTCCCATTTTTAACTCCCCTACTCTCGCACCCTATATTATATCTTTCGTATTTTCTTGTTTTTACTCTCGTATCTATGGGATCTTTGCTCGGATTACTTTTGGAAACTTTGCCGCCTAGCTTTAGAACCTTATTTTTTGGCATAAAAAGTTGGTTTTCTGAATCCCAAACTCCATTTGTGGTTGAACTTGAATGTATTTGGTATTATATTGATTGATTGTTGTTGGGTGGCATGATTTAATTGTAGATTAATTGTTGGATTACCCTTAATAAGTTGAATTAGTGCCTAATTATTCATCATTGATCGATTCCAGTGCTTTTGAATGTTAAAATCAAGTCTAAATCGTTGGGTTGCGATAATATTATGTTGGGTCTAGCAGGGTGAAGATTAAGTAACACCGAATTGTGCTAAATGTCAGATTTTTCCCAATGATGGAGCGGTTGACGTGAATCTTAAGGGTAAAAGATGTCAAATGACCAATTTTTGCCAAATCGGGGGAAGTCTGAGTACCCCGAGGGCATGGGTAATATGGGTCTTAGATTAATTTTATAGTGTAGGTGTTTAATTTTTTTTTCTGGGGCAGTAGGCTTGATTTTGAAGTAAGGGGTGAAAAACTGGCATGTTGGGCAGTTTGGCGAGCTGAGTCGAGCTCACCGAGTGGTTCGGCGGTTCGCCAAACACCCCCCTAGATCACCCTTAATTTCCTTAAATTGGTGAGTTTGACTCTGTAACATTCGGTGATATGCCTGAGCTCACCGAGTTCACTTGGAGACTCGTCGAAAGTCCTTCTTGATTGCCTTTCTGCGCCCCTAATCCTTAAAATACACTATAACTTTTGGCGGACTACTTCTAGTTCACTGATTGGTGTCGGAAATCCACCGAAAGGCCCTGGACATCACCGACCAGCTCTGAGTTTTTGAAATATTTGTGCTGGAACTTTCAGCGAGCCCGACTTGGCTCACCAAAGTGACTTGGCGACTTGCTGAACGGTTTGGCGAGTCTTTCTGCAATTTATTTTCTTGATATTTTTCTGGATATTTTTCTAAATGTGTCTTCATTGTTTTGAAGAAATGGCTAGAAACAGCATGACTACTGGAGACATGCCACCTCGAAAGTGGGCACGAGGAGTCCTGATAAATGAGGAAGTAGATGCTTGCAATGCTAAGGCAAAGAACTTACCTACAAAGGGAGGAAAAGGAAAGGGCAAGGCACCCATCGCTGAGACACCGGAGTACAACTCCGACAGTGAGGGGGAATCCTATGATTCTCAGGCTTCTTTCTATGAGCCTGAGGATGATCAGCTGCTACATGCCCATCAAGCAGAGCTACGCTCCAAATCTCATCATGATCTGTCTAGGATCCCGGTACCTCAAACTCCCCCTCCTCCAGCTCCTGCACAGACTGTGGTCCCGGCGCCATAAAATCAGGGTCCTCCTCCCTGGTCACTCAACCGGTTAAACGCCGAGGGATTGAGGACCATCTTAGAGTAGAAGAGATTGTCCCCAGATGGTGTAGTGGACAGGCATCCAGCAGTGTAGGACACCCTCAGGTTCCACATATTCGAGGTCTTCACCAAGACCCGTGGCCCATATATTCCTAACTGGGTCCGGGAGTTCAAGTCGGTGTACTTCGTGATCGTCCGAGGGAAGAAAGTTAGATGCAGTAGTGATGATATAAATGTTGTGTTTTAGAGGGCTACAAATTTCATGCACGAATACCAGAGTATGATCAGAAAAAAGACTCTGGATGACCTCAAGGGTTGGCTAGCCTTTCTTCTTTCTGACACCACAGTGAGGTGGATTGAGGCCGGAGCGCCTATAGAAAAGAAGGATCTCAATGTGGCGGCTAGATATTGTATTGGATTTATTAGCAGCTCGATCATGCCATCTCAGAACAAGTCTATCCTCCATCACCCTAAGGTAGCCTGCCTCAGGAGTATCATTGCTAGGAAGTGGCTTAATTTGGGCTTGATCATTGAGCAGGAGATGTCCATGAGGGCCAAGAAGCACCAGACCTCCCTCCCATTCCCGGTACTGATCACAGAGTTATGTTGACGGGCCAGAGTTCCATGAGATGAGAAGAGGGATGTCGAGATCACACCCTCTTCTTCTACCGACATCTGGCGTATAGAGGTCGAGTACACGAGAGATGAGACATACAGGAGGAGAGCAGCTCCGGTGTACACATCTCCAAAGGTTGATATTGATACGCTATCTGCATAGGCAGCCATGCCTACTCCGGCCACTGGGCCTTCAAGTACCTCTAGCTCCACTTCTTTTGAGACTCCGGATACTTCTGCTGCTCCCCCGCCCCCTAGATCTGCTGCTTGTACTTCTACTTCCCGAACTCCGATCACCTAGGTGATGTTGTATAAGATGGGGCATATGGCCCAGTCTGCTGATACGCGTGCCTCCCGGATAGAGGCCGCAGTTCCTTGCATGATCGAGAGAGCTATTGCTGCTGCACTGACGCCTCTCAGAGCTTCGATTGATTTTGTTACGGCAAGAGTAGCGGTATATGAGAGAGGACAGGGTGCTACTGAGGAAGTGACGGCCTTGAAGGCCGATATTATTGGTTTGAGGAAGGATGTGGACCAGTTGAAGTCCACCAATTTTACCTCACTAGTTGGGACGGTGAACATCCCAAATGACCGAGTGTAGATATTCCAGCCTGCTCGGATGTGCCTCCGGCTACCACCGGAGATGAGATTAGAGCTGATGATACTGCTGATGACTCTGAAGTTGAGACAGATGAGGAGCAGCTTGGTGATCAAGAGGAGGCTGTCTATGATGATTTGGTTTACCTGGAGAGTGCCATGTACGAGACAGCTAGACAGGCCTCTCTGAGAGATACTATGGTGGGCTCCAGCAGAGCCAAGGATGTTAAGACACCGGGCTGTGATGGCCAAGCAGATGGAGTGACTGAGATGAAGACTTCACCCCAGGCCTAGCTTGGCATGATGATTATTTTTACCTCTCGCTCTGTTGTGTTTTATTGATTGTTGGTTCTTAGTTGCATTTGAGGACAACTGCATATTTTTTTGGGTGGGGTGAGGTATTTCCATACCTACCTCCTGTGACTATTTTGTGAATATTGGGCTTATTTTGTTTATATATTGATATCTTGGTTTTCGTATTGAGGATGCTTTAGCTTGTGGCCGATTGTTTTGAGTGAAATTTTTTTTGAACCAAATTTTAAATTTTGCCACCTCTTTTGTGTGCGATTGTGGCTGTTGTAGTGTGAATTTGAGTATCGGTTGTGTTCAATACCGATGACTTGGATAGTGCTCTTAAACAAACAAAATGAATGTGCAGCTACGATGAGGCAAACGAAGTTACATAGGCAATATGTGAACTTTTAGCATCTCGGTGTGACCAGCCGGTTGTTGAATGTGTCTCTTGTGATGAACATTGCACGCTAGCTAGAAACTGTGGAATCTTGTTTGATAATTGTATCAATGCCTTGTGTGGTGAGATTACCTTGAACATTGTGCATGATGACACCTAGAATTTTTCTCGTTTGTCTGATTTATTGAGTGAGGCAAGCGATAGACATGATCTTAGGCAAAAATGTTGAAGAGTTAGCCTATTTGACAATATACCTTTTTTGTGGTCACCGTTGTGAGAAGTATAAATCTTGGTTTGGCACCCATTGAGCCTTACTCCTTTTCTTGGAAGAAACTTGAACAATTATGACCTTTCTTTATCCCTTCATCCATAACTTTCATGAAGTATGGTTTGTTTGAATAGCCAACTTAGGCCAAAAGCCCAAGTTGGGGTGTGGTGAAAGAGAAGGAAAGTCAAGAAGTGAAAAATATTCCCACTAGTTAGATTGTTTGGAAAAATAATGGAACCCCTCCATATAAAAAAAAAGAGAAAAGAGAAAAAGAAAAGAAGAAGAAGAAGGAAAATAAAAGAATGAAAAAGAGAAAAAGTTGTGAAATAAAGTACTGAAAATAGCAAAAGAAATGGGGTATTCGGTGATTCATGTTTAGTTGAATAATGGGGTGGATTATGATCATGTTTGAATGAGAAGGAAAAGGAGAAAATGATTTTCAAGCCATACTTCATGAAGGTCGAAGCCACTAACCTAAATTGCCATACCTTTGCACTTAGCCTCATTACAAGCTTTAAAAAGACCTTTTTGATCTTGAGTGAGCTGAAACGAATGTTGATTAGAAAATAAGGGCAAGCCTATGGGTGGAGTCATGCATGTGTTAATCTTTGTGAGTGTGAGAGTTGTATGTGATTCCGGAACTTCAAATTGTAGAGAAATTTTGTGTGAATATGGAATCATCTTTGTGGTGAGGGCATTTGGATACCTTTGTTTAGCTTGAACTTGCATTTGAAGAAAGCATTGTGAGCTTGAGTACTCTTGATGATGGTGAGTCACAATTTGAAACTTTGAGTGCACAGTTGATCATTGTATGAGTAATTTGAACCTTGTTGTGTACATTTATGTTGAGTCTTATGCAGCACTGTTTGTAGACATCCTTGTTGAACTGATTGATCTTGAGTTTTACTTGAGGACAAGCAAAATTTTAAATTTTGCTAGCATAAGTGTCCTCAAATTCCTGATTTATGCTCTAAATTGATGTTAAAGTGTTGATTTGCAGCTACGTAGGCTAAGGAGCAAGGCAAGGAAATGACCTGGCAAGAAGGAGCTAAAAAGCTGAAGAAGTGAAGAAAAGCAATCCTTGCAATCGCCAAGACCACTCGGCGCACCGTCGAGTGGCTCTTTAGCTCGCCCAAAGTTCCAACATCCCAGCCCTGGGGAAGAACCAAGTTGGCGACAAAAATGGGCATTTGGCGGATCACCGATTGGTTCCACGACAACAAATTGGATCGGCCAAAGTTACAGGACCTGAGATGCTGAAGGGCAAGGCAAAATGGCGATGAAAGAGTACAAACGGTGAATCGCCACCTGTTCAGCGAAGGCCGACTTATCTCGCCAAACGGCTGTTCAGGCCAAAAATTGGGCAAATATAAATTCAATTTTGAAACGAAGATTTAGGATCCTGCGATCATTCAATAGAGTTTTCTTTTAGTTTTTGAGTTCCATTGGAGACTTTGAAGCTTTTGAGGCTCAAACTTGAAGATTTGCAAGTGATTTTTTGAAATCACTCAATTTGGACCATTGTAAAGACTTGAGAACCTTTACCCATATCATGGCTAATGTATATGGTAGTCGTTTCTCTATTTTTATGATGTGTAGCTAAAACACCAATTCTTGGGGTGTGATCATATGATTATTCGTCTAAATATCTTATGGGTATTGTTGTTTGATGATTAAATTGTTGTTTTAATGTGGATTTAATCATTAGCTGAGTTTTAATTTATGAATTGTAGTTGCAAATTCAATTCTAATTTTGAGTTCTTAGCTTGCTTGAGAGAGAGGTTTTGGAACCAAAGCTTTTGATTGATGATTTATGGGTATTGGGTCGATATAGGTTCAGCTCAAAAGAGTGAATCCTAAACCTAATCCTACCCATCTAGCTTGAGAGAGTGGATGCTTTAAGGTTGTCGGTTGGTTATCTTGTTAAGATTATTGATGTTCGAAAGAAATCACCTGAATCGTAATAGTTGTTCGAGAGAAAATTATTCCATTTAAAGTCCAGCCTACCCACATTATTTCAGCAAGTTATTGTTAAATTTCAATTACCCATATAGAATAATTAGCTTATAAACGATCACATCTCGAGAATTCCTCTTTATATTGATACTTTTCCCTGTTTTGCTTGTGCTGTAGCTGATAGTTAACAATTCAAAATCCCCCATTTGACATTTGTTGTCACCCCTTTACATTTATTTGTAGGTTTTCGATAATTTTTATTCCTATAACCACTTAGACCACGTTATGACTTCATAGTGAATTTTACACACGTACCACTCCCTGTGGGTTCGACCACAACTCTTCGTTGGATTTTATACTGACTATTGATCGTTTACACCTAGAATCGAATGAGGTGTATTTGAGACATTTTCATCAAGGAGTTTGCCCAACTTTATATTAGTCTAATTGTGAGACTATATAGAGTCCCGATATCTATTATATCTGATCCAGATTCATTGCACACTTCCAATTTCTTAAAAGGATTTAATACATGGTTAGGACTATGTTAGATATGAGTACAACATTACGTCCTCAGACAGATGGTCAGTACGAGTGGACGATTCACGAGAGTTTTTGTATTCAGATGGGTTAAGCATTTTCCCTTAGGAGATTTTTCTTACAACAAAAAATATCACTTTTGTATTTAGATGACCCCATTTGAGGCGTTATATGGTAGACATTTTATATGTCCGATCGGTTGGTTTGATTTGACATAGATTGTATTTGGATATGGACATTCTTAGAGATACTATGGTGTAGGTCTGTATTATTAAAGATAGATTATTGGCAGCCCACACTCGACATGAGATTTATCCAGATTGGAAATTTATAGACCTAGTATTTATGTCTGGTGATCATGTGTGGCTCTGAGTATTACCCATGAAGAGTGTGATGAGGTTCGTATAGAAGATAAAGCTTTGCCATACAATCATTGGAACTGTTGAGATTTCGAGCTAAGTGGAGAGGAGGAATATAAGCTACCCTTGACATCTAGCTTGTCTGTTGTGCATCCTATGTTTCATGTCTCTATCCTTCGAAAGTACATGTTGGATGAGTCCCATGTGCTTTCTCTTGAATTAGTTGAGTTGGGTCCTGACTGGTTTTTTAGGAGAAGCCTATACCCTTTTTTGATAGGCAGGTCTGAAAGCTTAGGACCAAAGAGATTGCTTCACTGAAGTTGTGGTGGAAGCACCATTCACTTCGTGAGGCGACTTGGGAGAGAGAGACCGACATGTTGGCCAAATATCCTTATATTTTCGAGGCTTCATATACTCTCTTTTGATTTATGTTCGATGATTAACATGTCTTTAGTTGTGGATATTGTAATGATCTGGTTTGTCATTTTTTGAAATCTTTGAAAAATTACTATTTTGCCCTCCCAATATTGACCCTAAGTTATTTTGATTGAGTTTTGAAACTTTGTTTCAAACTTGAAGTATGAAGTTGAGAAATTTCTAAGTTTTGATTTTTGAAAGGCTAAAGTTTCTTAAAAGCGATTTTTTGAGTCATTTGGAGTTTCGAGTGTTGGAATTGAATTTCGTCGATTCCCACTGTCCCAGAATGTTGAAATTTGTCTAGAAGACTTGTCATTTTCAGATTCAGAGTCGTTTTGAGGATTAAAGGTCCTACGTTTGAAATTGTTGAGATTTTAGTCTTTGGGTTGACTTTGGTCAACATTCAGGCTTTGGATGCTCGAATAAGAATTCTGAGAGTTCATTCATGGATGATTGAAGGCTTAGGTGAGGTCTTAGGTGAATTTTTAGAGGTTTCGAGCTGGATTTTAGCCATTTTAGGCATTATGTTCAATCTTTGTGACTTTCACGAGATTCGGGTCAAAGAGACCTTAGGTTCATTTTTCGATTATTCCATTGAGTCTGGAACATTGAGTATAGTAAATTTTCATATATAGTTTGTGTGCATGGGGTTCCAAACAAATACCGAAGTTTTTTTATTTTGGGATAGTTGGCTGAATTTTTGGTACGAGGAATTTGTTGTGTTTTGCATTTGCAATTAAATGGCTGCTATCGCGACCTTCGACAAAAGCGAAGGTCTGATTGCAATAGAGCTGGTACGGGTTGCCTGGCCATTGATGGGTTGTAGGTTTACACTCATTTGAAGCATATTTAGTTCAACAATTAGTTTCCTCGATGCGTAATTATGTCCTATTCTAATGATATTTTGATGATTTGCGACTACGAAAGATATGGGACAAGGTGAGGATGAACACTTGAAGAAAGGCCAAAAATGATAAAATTTAATGATAACACTATAGTGGAAGTTCGCCAAAAGAGAAAGGGTGAATCGTTAGACTGCTAGATTCCGTCGAAGTTGAAAGTGTTCAATAAAAACGGGTCAAGACATATCGGCGAGAAGAAAAGAATTTGGCGACTCGCCGAACGGTAAAAGGAAAATCGGGTTTCACCGCCTAATTAAACAGAATGTGGAGCTAAAAATGAATTTAAAGACAAGTGATTAAGTTGTTAATTGGCGATACGCCTAATGGGAAAAAACAGGCTTAGTCCAGTATGCCGAATGATAATCAACTACCTGAAACCTGAAATCCAGAAAGGGTGAGTTAAACGACCAAATAGCGATCTGCCGAATGTATTAGGTGAGCCCAACTAACGTCGCCAAACAAGCTCCGAAGGCATTCTTATTTTTTTTTGTTAAACTATTAATATTAAATTAGAGAGAGAAAATTAAATTTTTATCATTTCCAAACTTTGAGATATTGAAATAGAACATTTTCTCCATCCTTCTACTAGTGGGGTTTTGATAATAGATTTGAAATAAACATGTCACGATCCAAAGTCGCGCAATGATGGCTTCCACTACAACCCACAGAGTGGACAATCCTTAACCGAAATAACAAGATGCGGAAGATATAGTTTATATAATATATAAGTAATAAAAGTGGAAGACAAGGATAATGTATATACAAAGAAGGGACATATCAGATATATCTTTAATACGATACGAAATGTACAAAATAGGCCAAAAAGTGACAAAGGGAAAAACTAACCCAAGATACTAATCCATGGGACCTGGTGTAACCTATGCAAGAGCTACTACGAACAAAAAGTCATATATATACACAGAACGCACTAATCTAAAATACAAAATGAGAGTATGTACAAAAGAAGGACCAGAAAAAGTGTCTGAACGCCAAGAGCTCTCTCAAATCTAAGTCTGAGATATCCAAATGCTCACTGAGGGTGGCTCGAACTGGAAGCTGCATCAGGAAAAGATGCAGAAGTGTAGTATAAGTACCAAACAAGGAGTACCTGGTAGGTATTATAGGGAGACCGAGCTCACAAAGATCAAATATAAGTAAGAAGGACGGTGATTCTAGTAAGACAATGGAAAGCTAAGGAATAACAAGGGTATAATAGAGAAGAGGCAGAAAAAATCAATACTCAGCTACAAGCTACAAAAAACAAGACAAACAACAAATTCAAAGGCAAACTCATGCAATGATACAATGTCAAACTCCAAGTAAGGAGAGATCATAAGCCCGGAACAAACATCCATCCGTCTAGAATGGTACCTCAAGCTTAACCGTAAGCCAATAACCCAGATATATGCATCCACAGAACGCCCGATATGGCATGTCGAGCTTACCCATAATGCATATATGTATATATGCATCGCCCAGAATGATGCATTGAGCTCATTAACAACGTAAAACAAAAGGTAAATTAAAGCCTAGCTAAGCTATTGGGCTGCCCGGACTGATACCTCGAGCTAATTAGAGTATAAGCAGCTGAGAGGTGCTATAAATCAAGTAAAGGGCCTTTTTATGACTTTTTATTCAACAGAAGTCTCAGGGACATCCCAGTCTTTAAGGTTAATTCCATTTTATAAACCAAGTAAATATCCCTCAAAACTTATTCAAATAGACACTTCTCAGAAGCATAATCACAATCAACTCATGACATACTCACAGAATCAGGGAAAATGCCTTTCACACCACAAGAGTATTAACCTTGAACTCCAGCTAATCCACGCTCACAACCTCCGTCCCAACAATTTAATAAACAACCAGGAAACACAACTCAAGGATGCGTACCATAAGTCAAACAAGCCAAATAAATCAAACCCTATGTTTCACACCACCTAGAAGCAAGGTCTAAGGATACTACTCGCACAAGGATACCTAAACTAAGGTCTCTTCGACTAAACTTAAGCTAATAAACCAAATCTATGGCCACAACTATCCAAGGATCAATAAAGCTCCACCAAACCTAAGGGCTCAATCTATATCATATGATGCTACCCAAATATAATAAATCTAAGTAAGATAAGTCTAAGAAAAAGGAATTCATAACCTACCTCAAGGACAAAAATTGTACACGAATTACAACTATGGTGTTTTTCCCTTTCGGAGAGCCTCAGATCGTTGCCAAGCTAACAAGAACACAAAGAGCAAGCTAATAAAAATCCAATGATACCAATATAAATAACTCCAAAATCGAACTAGAAATTGAGCCTTAAACAGCCCAAGAATCGACGTAACCAAATTACAAAGCGAAAACCACCAAACTGTCCTCATTGGAATAAAGATCACATGCCCGAAAGATGTGCGAAAATGATACTCAATTCGGACCATTAATGGAGAAATTTCCTTACTTTAAAATTTGGAAAGTAAGGAATTTGAGGTTGGAAATGAATTTTATTTACGAAATTGAAGACATAAAATTGCGTAGAGGAGAGGAAAATGAAGAATCTCACCTTTGAAGCATAGAAAATGACCAAGAACATCTCCAAATCTCCCAAGGCCAAGCTCATAAAGATGTGGGCTTCTTTTGGAGAACTAAAGAAGAATGGGTTTTAGTCCCAGTGATCTTTGCAAAATCGGACAGATTTTATCTTAAGCAAACTTCACTTAAGCGGACAAATGTTCGGTAAAGCCGAGCCCTCCTAAGAGGCGCCCTTTGCTTAAGTGACCACTTGGTCGCTTAAGTGACCTTCGCAAAAGCCAAGGGTGGGTCGCTGAAGCGACCCCCGCCCCTCTAATGCTCTTCGATTAAGCAGTATGTTAGCCGCTTAAGGGGACTTCTTTCAAGAGATCAATAGTTCGCTTAATCCGCTGAACCAGACACTAGCAAAATATCAGAAATGGGCTAAGTATCAAAAACATAGAACAAGCCCTCAGAATTCATTGAGAGTCCAAATGGCGTAAAGCAAAAGTGAAAACCACTTTGAAATGACATCCAAGACTCAACGAAACATCTATGCGAGGTAGTTTCATCAAAATATTGACTAAAGTCAACACTTTAACAAAGAAAAGACAACCAATTGCCAAGAAGGTGAAAACTCACCCCTTCATCCTCGGGAAAGCAACTAACGGTCATTCTAGACAAAACTCGGCATTCTGGAGCTAACTTCGCTGACAAAATTCATTTCAGGGCATATTTACCAAGAAAGCTGCCCCAAGTATAACTTTTGGGTAAACTCAAAAGTTAAAACACCTAATCACACCAACTCTATAAAAAAAGCCCGAAAACCCAAACCAAACCTCATAATAGAAAAAAATGGCCCTTCTAGATGTGTTGAACTGATATTATCCCGATTCGACATCAGAATCTCCAGATGTTAACTAAAGTCAACTCTTTCAAGCATTAAGCTTCTAAATCTCAAGACTCTATGCAAACTCACTGAACACCTCAGGGAGCATGCCACCTAACTAAACACCACACATAACCTTTAAGGAAGCTACGAGAAGGGGAAAAAACATGAAGAGCATGCATAAAACACAAAAATGACGCCAAGGGTCATTACACAACACTTCAAAAATAATAATTCGAACCGAGTCTTGAAGATTCTTGCTTATTATATTCAAAGAAATGGTTGGGTTCACATTGGGTGTAATTTGTTTTCACTTTAATATGTGTGGCTAAAACCTAATGGTCTATGGGTGTGATTATGGGGTTGAGTGTTGATACATTTTAGTGGATTTAGTGTCTTGCTCTATTTTATTAATATTTAATCACAAAATCAAGCTATTTAACATGAATTATATTGATGGGTTAAGGTGGACAACTTAAGACTAGGTTAGATCTTCGATTGATGCCTGAAAGGGGTTAATAGAAGATGTTAAATAGTTTGATACTTGCAATGTAGATTTAATTTCTATATTTCCCTTGAAACAAGATTTGTAGGTTGTCTTCATTGATGAATCTTCTTGAATGAGGGATTCTTGTAAAGTAATGGGTTTATTTGTAATTTGCATAAATGAGACTAAAAGGAGATTTTTGTGCCATGACACTTTGAGATCGAAAGAAGATTTGTATCGATAATGATTACCCTACCTATCCATGATTGTCTAGTAATGTATAGAGAAATAACTTCCACCCCTTTATGATATCAATGCTAATCCCAACACTCCTAGATCAGTTTCTTAATTGTATACTTTGATTTTGCTAGCTTTATGGTGATAATTAAATTTCAACTATTTTGGTTGTACTTGGAGAGTTTTTCCCCTCCTCGCTCTAATAGCTACAAAGAATAGGTCACATTTCTAATTTTTTAGTTAAATTATTTGCACTACATCACTCCATGTAGGATTCAACCCCGACCCTTAGTTAGGTACTTTTTTTTACAACTGTCGCTTATTCTCTTAATGGTTTTTTGGATAGCTTTAGCATTATCAACCATCAAATCGTGAAGTTTTGGTAACTTTTGCAACCTTCAGGAAAGCAAAGGTCTGATCGTGAAAGAAAAGACCCCAACTTTTCCGAGGTTTGCTTTTGCAATCCTGTCACGACTCAAAGTACACCTAGACGTGACATGGATTATACGACCCTGAGAGCCCCTACAAAAGCCACTTAGCATACATCGTACAAGATAATAGAATTTTAACTTGTATTATTATCCATGGAAAGGCACATCAAGTAGCCAATCCAAGCTAGAACTCATTAGAATAACTCCTTAATCTCGATTCATCTTAGGAGAGAAAAACTTTCGACCTTATGAATCATTTCATGTGAGAAATCCTTTCAAAACAACAACAACAACATCGATGCTTTACTCTCAAAGCAACCTTAAATCATTTCCATCGATTTAATAAAAGAACATTCATCTCTTCATAAATTCATCTTTCATAGTTTAAAAACTTTATCATATGTTCAAAATCTAGAAATCATGGATCATGCACGGGTTCAAGGAAATTCAAATTGAACATGCAATTATCTCAATTCATGCATCAAAAGACATAAAACAATCAATCGGACCATAATTGAAGAAATCCCATGAGATTGAATAAGATCCTAATTTCAATTGGAGATACTAACTTATAAAATTGGATAATATAGGAACCCTTTGGAGGAAAGGACTCCATAGGGGAATAATATCATACCTCGATACCAAAATCTCACTATAAATGGTGAATTTGGAGATTTGATCTTCAAACCCTTAGCCTTCATCTTCAAGCTTTAGAGAGAGAAATATTGGGAAAGAACTTGGAGGGATTTGGGGAAATTTAAAGAATGATTAAGAGTAGGTTGATTTTAGGCTTAAAATACTTATATAGGGTCGAGGATTAGGATTAAAACTACACAGTATTGGGTTAACATAATTAGGAAATACTCAAAAGTCCCTCTTCAAATAAACTGTCGACTCAACTTATGGTTTGAACCTAGGTCCACTTACATACCTTTGTGGTGAGCTGTAGGTCAAGTATTGGTACTTAAAACCTTACCCACTATCGACATATTCCATGTACGATCCGTTGGTCTTCATATGGTTAATACATTCCATCAGTTGTTTCCAACTTAGACCTTTGAAATTTCACTAAGTCGGACACTCACCTACGAGACCTATCTACAATTCATATATTGAATGATGAACCGTTCTCGTGAACCATAAAAATTGTACTGGAACATGAATTTTAAGATTAATCACCCCACCACCTACGGTTTTCACCTATGGCCCGTAAGAGCACCTACAGTCCGTAGGTTGGGACCATAGACACAAACACCAGCTATGAAAGTTTTGCAATTTTCCTTCTCTTCAAATCTGAGGTGTTACAAATCCAAAGGTCATTTTTCCGATATCATAGAGCAGTTTTTTAGCTTCAAATTTTGGAGTTTTAGTACCATTTTACATTTTTTATCTTGGTAAAAACCTTGTAGGTGATTTTGAAGATATTTCATGTCCTAAATAATTTGGGTAAGCTTTTGTTACCCTAAAACTTCTTTTCCCTTAGATTATTTATTAATTTAAACATCAAAATTTGGGATTTTTATTGGAAAATAGAACAGTTTTTCAAGAACTTGATTTCTAAACCTAAATACCGGTTGTGAACTCATTTTTATCCATTTTTAAAATGGTTTTTACCAATGAGATCCAAATGACTTGGGCAATGTTTTCTAGTAATGATTTTCGGATTCAAACCTCATTTTTGGAATTGGGTTTCTGAGTTTAATGACCCATTTTTCAAATGTATGAATTGGGAGTTGTTGTTTTCAAAGTCTTATTATGACTGTTTGATTAAATTTAGACTATGGAGCATTTTATGGCATTCAGAAGGGGAAGACTCCAGTCTTGGATTGATTATATGATTTGAATTAAGGCAAGTGATCTCATAAGCTTTGTAATCTAATAGAATCATATATTTCCTTTCATTCTATTTGTTTTTGGGTGTAATGAGAATGAAGTGCTGGGCTTATTGCTCTTCTTGATTAATCTTAAAAAATAATAAGGAGATCAATGAAAAGGCAACATGTTGATCATAATGCTTTGTGAATTGCCTTGATTTGGCCTCTATTTGATTGATTGATTAAATGCTTTGATGGTATGAATGTGGACTTGAATTTCATCAATTAATATGTTTTCCTTATGGTGTAAAATTGCCTATTTGCACTGATTGTGGTACACCATGGTAGGACATGTGATATAAAGTGGAAGGAAAATAGTTACGGCTAGTGAAATGAAATAAATCCAAAGGGAAATGGTTCAAGCTAGTAGTGTGATATAAAGTATAACGGAAATAGTTTTTGCCAGCGAAGAATACTAACGTGAAGAGAAATGGTTCCAGCAAGTGAAATGATATAAAGTCAATGGAAAATAGTTCCGGCTAGTGACCCGATATAAAGTCGAAGGGAAATGGTTTCTGCTAGTTAAGTGATATAAAGCCGAAGGGAAATGGTTCGTGCTAATGATATTGTGCCGAATAGTTGCTAGTTGGCATACTTGATAGGTGTTGGTTTTTGAACTATGACTATTGAATTGTGTGGTTAAGTCTTGAGAGCTATGTATTATAAAAATTATTAGGTTGGGTTGATTTCTATGTAGGTTGTAGTTTGAGGAGGTTCGGTTCGAATTTAAGGAATATCTGATTTCTAGCTAGTTTACATTATTTATTAGACTTCTTGCTTACCACTATATTGGTTGGTACTCACTCCTTGCTTCTACACCTATGTAGGTTCGAGCCTAGTGTTGTGTAATTTCTCTTCTTTTTTTCCCATTCTGAGGCTTGTTGAAGGACTTTGAGAAGTAGTTGATTGTCATTCTGGCGGGCCCTCTTTTCCTTTATGTTATGCTTTGTTCTATTTTGAGAAACAAAGCCCTTGAGACATGTAATTATCTTTCATTTCTTCACTTTATTCTTTAGTGGCTTGTATACGTGATTACTAGGTTTTCGGATTACAGTAGAATGCATAAGTTTTTCACTTTATCTTGCTCTTGCTCTGTCTTTCCACATTTTCTTTTGTTTCATTGGGTTGAGGATGACTTCTCTTGGTGGGAATAGACAAGTGAAACACCCATTTTTTTGTGGTAACACTTAATTCAACTTAGAGTAAGTTAAAACAAAATTTTATCTGGATCAAAAGACTAGGAAAAGACCAGAATGACCCTATCATAACACTGTAAGCAGGTTCCACAAGGGGTATCTACGATTTGTGGTTCCATATATGGACTGTAGAACCTTGTTCTTAGAAATCAGAATATATTTCAGATTTTCAAAAGTTTGATTCTATGAGACCAATCTACGATCTCTTAAATTTTTTATGACCCATAAACCAGGGTCATCCTTTTCAGGCTTACTTGCAATGTTTCATAACATTATCTACAAATCAAGTCTACAACCCATAAAATAATTATTAACAATAAAATAAACTCGTATATCTCATACAAATTTTGCGTAATATTCATATTGGTCTACGACTACCATATTTCATTTTTAGTTTATTTACGACACCTAGATGAAGATCATAAAACACATAATTTCTGCTAATATGGAATTTTTCTGAGCTTCTCTTGATTTGATTTGAGTAAGGAACTTTTTAGGTGTTACAATAATTCATCTCTTGGATGGTTTGAGAGTAAATAGTGATATCCCTTATGAAACCTTATGTTAGACTTAATGTTGATGACAAAATGAAAATTTTATGGTCATCCTTGAGGAATTAGATTTCATCCTTCACCAGATGAACTTGAAAGTAAATATAATGCCTTTCCAAGAAACTAATGAACTTGAACCTAAATATTGTGGACCTCACGGAGAAGACATCATCTTCTAGTGGATGAACTTGAAAGTTAAATGATCCCCCTAACAATGACAAATTATCTTCCATTAATAAAATACTGAAAATAAATATGATGGCCCTCACATCAACTATTTTATCCTACACTAAATGAACATGAAAGTATGTATGATGGCCATCAAAGTGACAGACATAATCTTCCATTATCTAAACCTAAAAGTAAAAATGATGGCCTTTAAAATAGAAACCACCATCATCCACTTGATAAACCTAAAAAATAAATATGAGAGAGTTTATTTGTGGGACCCACATTTTATCCAGACGACCTCGGTTAAAAATTTTGATATCTCCGTTGAGTTTGGAATGTTAATTTGTGGGGTAGCATATCTTGTTTTGATGCACAGGGTTTTGAGTGAATACTAAGTACCCCAACAAATATTTTCACAGTTTGCAGAACTACTTGATATGCATCAATTGGTGTAGGCACTTCTTCTCTTCTCCTTCATGGGTTGTGGGTCTCGTTCGTGGTGACCATTGGACTTGGTCTCCGCATTAGCGAGGCCTTTTCCATTCTCGTGGAGGCTAAGGCTTTTGGTTTTCACAACCACAGACCCTGCACCTCATTCACAAAGGTAAGGGAGGTTGACCCTCCCCGTTCATGGGTGTGGTTCAATGTTAACGGGCCTAGCCCTACGTTTATAGTCTCTTGTGTCTATTATTTTAAATAAAGACCAGATGTGATCAACTTCTATATCTAGGTTCAAAGTAAAATTTAGTGAGATTTATACCTATATTTTGGGTGATTTCAAGTGTTATGGGTTGAGAATAAGCAGGGCTTCATATTTGAGTGTACAGGGATATTTTGGGGGCATCGATTGAAGGTAGATTTGGTCTTGAATAAGACTTCCTGGTTCTATAATTTTGTTTTTCAAGGTGAATTCTTGCATGTTTTTGTATGCTTCATTTCAAGCATTGAATTTTGTCCCATTTTTGGACACAAGGTCACTTCATCAAATTGGACCTTCTATGGAATCTATTTCGAGATTCTCTCTGCGGGTCCCATATTCCCTTTTTACTCGACTTTCGATCTGTGGCCTTTTTTTTGTTTCAAAATGTTTGTTTTGATTTTTTATTGTATTTTCTTCTGTGGTAGAGATCAAAGGCCATTTTGAAGAGAAAAGTTCTAAAATCAGGATTTTGGAGTACTTGCGGTCAGTGTTGATGTAGGCTACAACTTTGTTGTCTAAAGATTGAGCTTATAATTATTAATTCATATTTAATTGCTAAAAGTATGGTTGGGTTGTAGTTTTCCATGCCAATTTTGTTAGAAATCATGCTCTAGGAATTTTTTCCAGGTTTTCAAGGATTCTTGTATGCTTATTCTTGTATGTGATCATTCCTTACCTTGTGGTCTTTTATTTTTAATTTATTTTTGATCATAAATATCTTGTTATTGGCATGAACCTAGGTTCAGGGTAGTGTTGCCTTAGACTTGTGTTTTCGAGGCAACATGTCTTAGGATTCTTTTTATGTCACATCTAATCGCTTAACTCCCTGGAAATTTTGTTAGTAGACTTTTCCTGATAATGTAATCTTTATCTAGGTTACAACTCAACTCTTATGATCTTTTTATCCGTAATTTACCCTTGCGATCGACTGAGGTATGTTCATGGGTTCACTCAAGCTTTATTAAACTATTTGGTATCGAGTCTTGGAGTTGGAGGTAGAGTGGGTCTCTGGTGATTTTGGAAGTGGTTCAGCTTTGTGGTTTGGATCGGTTGTGCGTTAGCAAAGGAAAATTTGGGATTTTTGAGTTCTTTTCAAGGCTCAAGGTATGTGTGCTTCTAATTATCTTGGGTTTGAGGCCCCGTTGTACTTACTTCTTAGTTGGGTTTTAAGGCCATGGAGTACCTCTTATATAGCTAGTTTAGAGGCCCAGGTGTATATAATTAGTCATAGTTTGCGACCTTGACTCCTCTTTTAGCCTCGGTTCGAGTCTGGGTTACCCCCTTTTTAGTCGGTTTTGAATTCTGACTAGGTGATTATATTTTGGGCTCTTCAGTTGCCTTTACCGCGGTTTAAGTATGTAGAAGGCCATGGAAGTTTTTGAAGTGTTCTCAAATTCTTTTATTAGTTCCTTAGCTCCTCTATGTATCAATCAGCCTTATAGGTGTCCATTTTGGTTATTTTACTTTGAGTTGTGTACAAGTGTACCTTCAATTCTTAAGAGGATCTAGTTAGGTTTTAGATAGATATATACTTCCCTATTCATTCATTACTACGCTCATGTGCTTCATAGTTAGGATTTTTGTTACTATTTTCTTCTATGATACCAATTGAGTACTTATTGCTTCGGTACTGATAGTACACTCTGCATCTGTATTCGTGATACAAGTATGAGAATGAGTTGCTCACATTCATATCGAGCATACAAGAGGGACTTTCTGAGGTGAGGGTAAGCTTATGGTGTTCTCGATCATTCCTATCAACTTCTATTTAGTTTTGGCTAGTCTGTTTCATTATGAGATAAGTTAATGTATGTTTTATCCACTTTCTGAACTTATACTCTTTTATAGGAGCTCTATACACGTGACTACTAGGTTTTAGGTTAGATCTCTTTTGATTTGTATGTATAATGCTTCCATTTATATGTTCTGATGTTTCCTTAAATATTTTATCATGTATTTCCTAGTTTTTTTTGCATCTACCCTCTCTGCATGTTGTTAGTTGTTCTAGGTTATGGGTTGGCTTAACTACAGGTGGGTAATAGTAGGTTCCATGGTGACTAGAGCTTCACATTTGATAAGTTTGTACTAAAGCCCCTAGTTTGCTGATGTCGCTTGTACAGAACTATTGACTGTAGAGTCTTGTCAATTGGTGTAAAGCAATTTTTATACTACCTTCGGGGAGCAACATGACATCATACAGAAGATTCTCTCTTTTGAATCATTGTCATGCATCTTTTGTCTAGTTATGTTTCTAGAATCTCACTTCTTTCACCCTTTTGCAGGATGACTCGTAATTACAACACAACCACCAGTGGTGATGCACCCACGTCAACTAGTAGACCACCATCCATGGTAGTAGTTAACCACTAGGTCGTGTGAGGGTTGAAGCACCAGCATGGCTTTGATAGAGGACTTCAGAGCCACTTCTTGAGCCTTAGGCAGCTCAAGCTCAACAACCACCTGGACCAACTGTGCCTCTAAGCTTACAGACAACTATTGCTTAGTTATTAGCTTTGTTGCGCGCATACAACAAGCCCCAGCTGCAACTACACCTATCTCGAGGGATCAACCTACAATAGTAGCTCCATAAGTAAAGGTTCCACAGAACCAGTGCGACACAAAAAGTTATTGGAGTCGGGGCTATGCCTCTAGAGGTGAAGAAGATGCAAAAAGTGTTCTTCAGATTGCCACCTCAGAGGTTTTCATGGGCTATTGGTGAGGATTCCCATGTTTTTCTAACTACTTTCCGTGATTGGCCTTACACTTTTTGGCTAGTGGAATCAAGAGGAGCCAAATATAGACCAAGTGGGTCACCTCTAATATTCTGGATGATGTTTTTTTAGAGGAATTGATGGTTAGATTCATACCGCAGAGTGCTAGAAATAGACTCTATGAAAATTTCTCAATGTTGGAGCAGAGCCCTATGACCGTATCATACTATGAGGCCTGGTTGCATGAACTGTTAAGCATGCTACGATGATATTACTAATGGAGCAGGGGAGTGTTCAATATTTTGTTTGTGGGTTGAGAATACAACTTTTGATGGAGACTGAGTCTATGTCTTCAGTATGGAAGTCATTTCTGGATGTTTTAGACAATGCCCATACTATGAAGGAGCTATGCTGTATGGCCTAAAAGGGCAGCAACAAGAGAACTCCTTATTAGGCAGCTATAGTGGGTCCCATTCTAATGGAAGGGA